>JASANC010001495.1:0-72500 GCA_030248135.1 Theristus sp. LFF4_11 | reverse complement strand
ATGTCACTATAGTCGGACTGGATAATTTCGGGCATTAGCTGATTGGCTGGTGCGTTACCGTAATCAGATTCAAACGCGGGCCGTTCAAATTGCACTTTGCTTTTTTTCAATTTCTAATTTTTCAGTGTTTGTGTTGATGAATGTTTGAATTTTCAATGGACAAAACTTGTTTGTGATTTATGTGATACAGAAAAATAAAAAAAGTAAAGTTTAAGGCGAATTATTATTTTTTTCAGAAAAAAAGAACGACGACGACGGTGACAAATCTAAATCAAAAATTTGGCCATGAAAGCTGCTGTTCTATATTTTTAAACTGCAACAAATTGTCTATAAACAGCTCAAAGATGCAGAAAAACTAAAATCAGCTGTTTCCAAAGGCACAAATTCATTTTCCGAACAAGTACGACGGCGACAGCAACGACGACAACTAGAAATGTTGTTGTGTTTGATTTTTAATTGAAAATTTTGTTTATGATGATTTGTTTTGTGGGAAAATTTGAAAAGCAATCGGTTTTCAAACGAATATTCACTTTTCGAGCGTCGAGAGCGCATCATCGTCGCCGTCGTTCTTTTTCTGAAAAAAATAAAAATTCGCCTTAAAATGTACTTTTTTTGATGTTTCTGTATTTCATAAATAATAAACAAGTTTTGCCCATTAAAAATCCAAACATTCATCAACACAATCACTCAAAAATAAAAAATTTTAAAAAAGCAAAGTGCAATTTGAACGGCCCGCGTTTGAATCTGATTACGGTATCGCACCAGCCAATCAGCTAATGCCCGAAATTATCCAGTCCGACTATAGTTGGAAAAAAAATTTTATCCGCACGTTGACGGATCCCAAAACTAAAACATGACAAACCAATATGACCAAACAAAAACAACAACTAACCGATATCGGCTATTGACGACGCAAGGCATAGAGAGACGAACAATCCCTGAATAACAAAATACAGTGCAACATAAGCTACGATATGGCGAGTAAACATGGAATCTTTTTTCAGGGTGCAAGGAGCGCGCGAAATTTGAATGAAAGAGAACTCGACTTGTTTATCAAATGATCGTGTATTGGAACGCAAATTAATTGGTTCGTGCTATCAAGTTCATTATTTTCTGATTTCACACAAACTTGGGAAATATCTGGCTTTCTTAAAAACACAGCTCCTAGTCTGCGACTGATGTCACCTTGACTGAGGTGCCTGAGCTGATTGGTTGGGATTACGGTATGCATGCTTTATGCGCAGAAATTGCTGCGGGGGCGGAAATTGGCTTGCACAGAAGCATGCATACCGTAATCACCAACGAATCAGCTGATTTCCTATATTTTAGAGTTTGAGTGTACCTGCTGCCACGTTCTTTCAACGGCCACAGTGTTGCTTCAAACAATTATAATTGTGTTAAATGTGTTCTCGACTAAAGTTCTGTTCTGTATGTGTGTACAGCAAAAAAGGCAGATGTTTGTGTTGTTTGTTCCACTGAGCCAGTGAGCCACTGAACCAGCAATGAAACTTTTATTCCACTGAGCTATTTCACTCACCGCAAGAACGAGCATCACTGTTCTTGTTGTATATCGAGGTCAAAGAAAATTGTGATTGTGATTGGACAATTTCGGTGTTTCCTTGCTGGCGATCCGCGATCTGTGTTTTTGTTTGACTAAAATGATAAAGCGACAATTGAAATTAAAATGGACTGACTGACGGATTGAACAGAAGAAATTTTCGAGAAAAAATGGACCACTTCAAAAAGTAAACCGGCACCACCCCCGCCGTTGTAATTCTGCTCATCATTAAATTATCGTTTTGTTCGTGTCTTTATTATGGCTTATTTGTTGTGCTATGAAAACATGCAGCATTCATTTTGATACGTGGGAGTACCAATATTTTTTACCGAAGGTTTTTAGGTTCTTGTCTGTTTACACGGAGTGGGTAATGTTTTAAATAAATTAAATTGAGTTAAAACACTACAGTCTATCTGGATAATATGGTTACGTACAACTAGCTGATTGGTTGGTTGCGTTGCAGTGCACACACGCGCAGTTGATACATTCATTCTGTGCAGCTGATGAGCGGCCTGGACGATCGTGGCCCGGGACGATCGTGGCCTGGGACGATCGTGGCCTGGGACGATCGTGGCCTGGGACGATCGCGGCCTGGGACGATCGCGGCCTAGGACGATCGCGGCCTGGGACGATCGCGGCCTGGGACGATCGCGGCCTGGGACGATCGCGGCCTGGGACGATCGCGGCCTAGGACGATCGCGGCCTGGGACGATCGCGGCCTGGGACGATCGCGGCCTGGGACGATCGCGGCCTGGGACGATCGCGGCCTAGGACGATCGCGGCCTGGGACGATCTCGGCCTGGGACGATCGCGGCCTGGGACGATCGCGGCCTGGGATGATCGCGGCCTGGGACGATCGCGGCCTGGGACGATCGCGGCCTGGACGATCGCGGCCTGGACGATCGCGGCCGGGACGATCGTGGCCTGGGACGATCGCGGCCTGGGACGATCGCGGCCTGGACGATCGTGGCCTGGGACGATCGCGGCCTGGGACGATCGCGGCCGGGGACGATCGCGGCCAGGGACGATCGCGGCCTGGGGTGGTCGCGGCCTGGGACGATCGCGGCCTGGGACGATCGCGGCCTGGGATGATCGCGGCCTGGGACGATCGCGGCCTGGACGATCGTGGCCTGGGACGATCGCGGCCTTGGCCGATCGCGGCCTGGACGATCGAGGCCTGGGACGATCGCGGCCTGGGACGATCGCGGCCTGGGACGATCGCGGCCTGGGACGATCGCGGCCTGGGATGATCGCGGCCTGGGACGATCGCGGCCTGGGACGATCGCGGCCTGGACGATCGTGGCCTGGGACGATCGCGGCCCGGGACGATCGCGGCCTGGGACGATCGCGGCCTGGGACGATCGCGGCCTGGGACGATCGCGGCCTGGGACGATCGCGGCCTGGGACGATCGCGGCCTGGGACGATCGCGGCCTGGGACGATCGCGGCCTGGGACGATCGCGGCCTGGGATGATCGCGGCCTGGGACGATCGCGGCCTGGGACGATCGCGGCCTGGGACGATCGCGGCCTGGGATGATCGCGGCCTGGGACGATCGCGGCCTGGGACGATCGCGGCCTGGGATGATCGCGGCCTAGGACGATCGCGGCCTGGGACGATCGCGGCCTGGGACGATCGCGGCCTGGGACGATCGCAGCTCACAAAAGTTTTCATGCCTTGTCATATATCCATATCAGACTGGCAATTTATCAGATAAATGTGGCAGCCACAGTGCATTGCGTATGTACAGTATGGCCGAATAAATATGGCAGTCTCAATCAAGGCGAGATTAGTCGCAGACTAGGAGTTTCCTTTCTCAGAAATCATAAGATATCCGCCAATCGAGTGTGCAAAGGTAGAAATAATGAATAGAATAGCACGAATTACCAATTAATTTTTAGAAACATGTAAAATTTGACACGCAGTTGGGTTTCTGAACAACTTTTTTCTTTCATTCAAATTTCGCGCGCTCCTTGCACCCTGAAAAAAGCTGCCATGTTTAAACGGTCATACTGTACCGTACTGAAAAACAAAAATATCCTGTGAGTTTCTCGTCCATGGCATAGATCTGAACTGAAGTGAACTGACTCCGCCAACCTTGCTCTCTTTTGCATTCACTTCTGTTCGATCGTTGTTTGTCCTCGGTTTCTCCTTTCTGTCATTTTTTCCCCTCTACCTTCTTTCCCTTTCTCCCTTTTCCTATTTCCCTTTACCCCCCCCCCCTTAACCCCCCTACCCCCGGACCTTTTGCTCCTCCCCACCCACTTCTCCCCCCCCCCGTTCCACTCTCCCTTCCCTACCATTTCCTTCCCCCTTAAGGGCCTCCACGCCTCCCTGCTACCGCCCGGACACAGCTGTCGCACACGTCCTGTTTGGACTCCAGGTCGGTGCTCCTCCCTTTTTACACTCGTTTTTCTTCCCTATTTCTTCCCCCCCCCGCCCTACCTTACTTTTCGCCCGCAGTCACTGCTCAATTTTTCAAGTTAATAGATTAGTAGACAACTTGTTTATTTTGCGTTGTAAGCGTGGGGCAACTGGAGAAAAGTGCGCTGATAATTGCAGCAAAATGTCGACGTTTTGTTGCGATAATTGCGGAAAGATTGCAAAATTGGTGGTTGTTGCGTTAATTAGACCAGAACGTGTGCTATAAAAACGAGAAATCAAGTACGTAGAGCTTCATTGTGTCTCATCAGCAACAATCATCAAATCACCAATGGAACATCAAGGCCTCGGACCTCAGCGAAGTTGAACAGCGACTCATAATCGTCACCCCTGCGAGGCGACGGGAGCGGCCCCCAACCGGCCATCCCCATCTGGCGTGCCTGCAGCTACACGGACACACCGGTTGCAGTGCACCAGCAGCGTCCAAACGAGCCTTCGAGACGCGGGAAGCTAGCGAAGGTCATCGTTCTCACCGACCGCTTGCACCGCGGCGAACAGGAAAAAAGGCGTTTTTAGAGCGAAATGCGAGCAAATTGGAGCAGACCGCCGACGATGGTTACACGACGCAAATGTGCAACCTTTGCAACACAAAGGTTGCTGTTCGCTCGCGCTCTGGTCTTGAGCTTTCAGTGCGACTTGCCATAAACGCACAGGAATCCTACTTAATGGCAATCAGCTGATTGGTTGGTGATCACGTGATACATATGCATTCTGCGCAGGCATTACTGTGTAGGCGGAGTTTAGCTTGCAATTCGTCCAGTCTGGCAGAATCATTTAGTCGCATTTAACAAACATCAAACAAAAAGTTGACCAACATTATTGTGATAAAATTTAAAAAAAGTTATCACAATCACAATATAGTGTCCCATTGGATTTCTCAGAAAAATTAATGCGAACAATTGCAAAACATTGCGTTTGTGTGACTGACATCTTTTTGTGAGAAAAAATCTAACGTCGCAGAGCATAAGTTCACAAAAAAACACAGGGTTGTAAAGCAGAAAAATGGCTGAAATCGTCCTAAACAATCACCAGATATGGTTCAAACATCTAAAAACTGCGTTCATCGAAATCCATTCTACAATGTGAGCCCGCTCAATTATCTGATGAACCATCGGGCGCCGTCGTCGTCGTCGTCGTCGTACGGGTCGTTGTTCTCGGTGGTTTCCATCGGATCAGGTTACCCATAGAACCTATTATCAAATTTTAAAAGTTCTGCGACTCATTGCGTGTGCAGACGCAGATGCAGGAAACCAGTTGCAATCTACCGTATTACCCCCATTAAACCCCCCCCCCCACCATTAATCCCCCCCCCCACCAATAAACCCCCACCCCCCGACCAGTTTCCGAATAATCCCCTCCCCCCACAAATAATCCCCCATGGGGGATTATTGGAGACCTGTTTGAAACACATACCCAGCGAATTCAGTGGCTGTTTTCAGTGAAAATGATGAAATTGTGCTACCAAAGGCCCCAAATGGGTGAGTTAATAGTAATTTCATTACAAAAGGCTGTTATAAAAGGAAATTTCTATGTAGAGTAGAAGTTTCTGCGACTTTCTTGCCTGCCATGCAATGTATTCTTGCCATTTTTCAACAAACCCCCACCCCTAGAATTTTTTTGTAAATAAAGCCCCCCCCCCCACCAAAAATCCCCCCCCCCACCAATAAACCCCCACCCCTAAAAGTCGCTGACGTATTAATCCCCCATGGGGGTTTATTGGGGGTAATACGGTATTAGTGTGGCAATTCAAAGTCGCCAAAGTGACTCGGCCCGATTTAGGGGATTCAGATCACTTTGCCAATTTTCGAATTCCCGCGTCATGCATGAAACTGTTTACCTATTGTTTACCATGCACGCATTGAGTCTCGAGACTAAAATGAATGATAATACAATGCAGATTTGGTTGACAGACGTTCAGTGCACGTTCAGGATGATGTGTAAATTAACTTCTACCTGACAGAACGGTTCGGTTCGCTTTTCAAATCTACTATACTAAAAAAATACTTTGTCTGTCTGTCTGTCTGTCTGTCCGTCCAACTTTTTGCTACTTAAGGTAGCGAAATCAAAATGTTGCTATCACTTTTTAACAATTTTTCTGTGCGAATCATTTTCTCTCTTTTGGTTTTCAACAACAAGTCATCATGATTCATTCAGTTCTGTCATCAACGTTCCGTCGCAATGGTCAGGTTGGTTGGTGGTGATGTAAAAAGATGAGATTATAATGTGCGGGAACGAATTGCTCCAAAGAAGCCATTATCTCACAGAATGGACGGCACATCCGATTATGATCGATAGCAAAAATTGGAAAAACGGGTCTCCCAATAAAACGAATTTGCTACTTTGAAAAACCAAATGAAACGAAATTGATTTTTGAATTTTTTCACACAGAAGTGGTTTTCCTGTGAATAATAATTGAATCCCATATTTTTTCTGTACCAAATACACGGGTAACTTGATGCGGAACATTCGATCAAAGCAAAATGAAACAGGTAGATCGAATGTGAGAGCAGTAAACAAACAGCAATTTTTACAAGATTTTAACTAAAATTTTATGGCTTTCAAAAAGCAAAATTGTGAACTCACATTTGCAGTTTTGAAACAGCAGAAACTGAAATCATAGTTTAAGAAACATTTTTGTGCAAAAGCGGGCTTACTATAAAAAACACAAATGCGATTGTGCAAATAAACGGGTATCGATTCCGGCCAGTTCCGTAAATTAAAAGATAAACGGGCCTCTTTGGGTCAAACTTGGGGACTTTGAACAATGAAATTGTCAAACAATCAAGTCACGTTTGAACAATTTCAGTCAACCAGAAACAATCTAATGGGGACGACTTGCCTTTAACAGAGTTCAACTTAACTAACCAAGAACAAACGGGTGCAGCAAATTCAATTGGTTTAGAAAAAAAAATTCTCAACGATTGCAAAATCAGCGAAACAGAGCTATAAAAAATCATTTTTGACATTGACTGACACTAAGTGACTGATTGAATTGACACCGAATCGAAAAGCTTGAAAACAAACATTTGAACCTGTTGTAAGACACTTTTAAAAATCGACCGGGTTCTCGAGATAAAAATAAAAGCGGAATGCTGGCCCCAGAAATAAACGGCATCAACAAATTTAAACGCATGAAAGCTTTGCTTAAAAAATCAACACGTTTCCCGTTCCAGGAAAACAGAAGCAAATGAATGTCGATAAATCCGCGGGTGCACCTTGCTGTTAATAAAATCACAAACATTTCTTACCCGGGCCGTAGGCACGGGTCAACTGCTAGTAATTACCTATAGTATATCATAAAAGTTCTGCCTTCAATTTGAACTGTTTGCTAGAGTAGTGAGATTTTTTTGTGCGAAAATGCAAAATGGCGCAGGGCTGTCCTTGACTCGCATTATACAGTATGTTCGTTTGAACCTGTCACTTTTTTACAGAACACAGATCTCGCGAAGTACGAAAAAAGAACAGGACCAGAGTTATAAAAACCGTATTTAGCCACAAATGGAGTGTTTATCAGCAAACACGATACACGATGCATTCGCTCTTTTCATTTTACTGTGTATGCTACTTATTCTGCGAAAGAAAGAAATGACAGGTTTAAACAAACATACTTCACGATCTTACTGACCTTCCCGCTTAGATCTCGCGACTTTCACAATTCTGTTGTATATTTCGCCGTCTTGATCAATGGACGAGAGACATTCTTGCAGTGCGCTGGCCAACTGCTTGCCACAACGCCTGTTGAAGTTCACTTCGAGAGAATTTAGGCAAATAACCGGATACCTCGCGCCAAATCTGTGTGAATTTTTTTTAGTTTTATTTTTTATTCACTTCGGTAAGCATACTTTACATGAAATCGTTCCCGAAGTGTAGCTTTTGATCTCAAAGTTTTGACTGAAAAATACACATGTTGAAGAAAGAAAGGATTGGGCGGTTTGGTCGGACCCGGACAGCGACGTGTCTCGTGGTTTCTGCGTCACGTGACCAGCAACCAATCAGCTAGTTGAATTTGTTATCGAGTTCGACTGTACGTACGTCGTCATGTGACTTCGTTCAAAAAATTTGAATACCGGTCTCTGGACGAACTTTAAGAACCCATCGTGTCTGCAGTCGGTGCGTTCTGTCTGCCACATTTTTTCTGCTGTGCACTCGGTATTACTGTCATTGTAACACCTGACAAAAAACAACCAACTATAGAATTCAAAACCATATTTCAATTTCATAAATGTCTTGACAATTCAGGTTTTGACAACGCGCGACAATATTGGCCATTCATGGAGGCTGAAGCGCTGGTGTGGCGTCACAATTCCTCTTCAAAATTAGAGCACAGCTTTTTTTGTTACCGGAAATCTTGAAAATGCTCGCTGAATTTTTTGGACACAAAACCGTTGCGTGTTGCAAAATCGATTTTCAACAACCCGAATTCTGTCACAACGTAGCGGAGAACTTTAGCTACACAGCTAACTAGCACATAATTGGGACAACAACGCATTTTTTTCTCTTGCAAAAACCAACGAACGATGGTATGCTCAGCACGTCCAGAATGCGTTCCAGATTGTCCCGATAACCATCGGTGCAATTTTCCGCTGCGATCCCGGCGTCTCCAAACATTTCGTCCGTCACGCACATGCGCACGTCCGGAGGCACGAACGCCGTTTTTGTTTGGCCTTCGGCGCATGGCCTGAGCGCAAAACACCAAAATTAACAGCTTCTGAGATGTGGGTGGGAAACTAATACACACGTGCACAGAAAAATAATGCAGACGCAGACTTAGATGTTCGTGTGTGCACTTCATACCCGTGCGACGGTGTAGGGTACCGATATGTGTGCAGCCCTCAAACCGGTGTGCAGCCCGCAAGAACAAACTTTGCGAGCTTCATAAATTTCTTTGCACGCGTTTGTGCATCTGTTTCAACCAGGTGCATCTAAATCTGCATCTGCATCTACAGTACATCTACGAGAGCACTGGTGCCTTACTTACAGTTTCTCGCCAAAACACGCCTCAACTGGCGGCTTCAGATGGTCTGTCCAGCAGGCTTTTTGTTCGTCTGAGAAGTCGTGGAACATACACGGTATCGACACTCGCATCAAAAACACAAATGCTCTCTTCGGAGCTGGCACCTACAAGACACTTCGGTTAAACTGTTTGAGCGGAAAATTTTTCAAAGGGTTATTCAAATCAAAGGATATAATAGAAATATGACTGTAAAATTTTGTAAATATTCTTGCATTTGTTGAATAAAAACTTCCAAAGGGAGTTGCCTTTGCAACTTTTGCGCACTTGTACTTGTTACAAAAAAGGGCGAACGGTTGGGCTGCGATTTCCCTGTTGAGATCAAACGTTTGGAGGGGATGAAGTGGTATATAGACGTTTACCATTAGTTCTATCCCATAGTCCAGAAACAGTGCCAATTTCGCGTTCAATGTCGCGTTGCATCCGTCTGCCGCAGTTCTCAGCGCTTTTTTACACTCGTAGTGGTCATATCCGCAAAAACCGTCGCGGCGAAGTCGACGCGCTCCTATTCTGAAATGAAAAAAAGACAGTTCGATGTTTTTTTTCCCGACGTTCGTGTCTCCGAATGACAACAGCGCGCACGGCACTGGTCGGTCGGACGGAAAAGTCCCATACCCCAAGGCCGATTAAAAATGGCAGATTTTTCAGGGTTCAAGGAGCACGCGAAATTTGAATGAACGAAAAAAAAGACGTTCAGAAACCAAATTGTATGTCAAATTTGACGTGTTCTCAAAATAATTTGTTATTCGTGCTAATCTGTGCGATCTTTGTCCATTTGCACGCAACACGATTGGCAAATCACACTTGGCATTCTTGAGAAAGGCAACTCCTAGTCTGCGACTAATCTCGCCTTGGACTGCCTTATTTATTCGGCCATACTGTGAGGGAAACGCGCCCGCGCGTTCGTTTGCGCTTCAGAACAATGATAAGACGAAACAAAGCGAAAGCCAAACAAACGCTTTGTTGGCGATTTGACATTTTCTGTTTGACGCTTCATCCAAATATGTGTCCTCTGCGTGGAGCTTCTTGTAGACTTCCGAACAGTAGAACTTCGGGTTCGTGTACACCGACACAATGTCCCGTTTTATGTACGGTCGCAGCCGCGATGTGCACTCAGCCTCTGTCCATGCATCGATTTGCTCCATCAGACAAGTGACGTTGGACTCATCAATCAAGTCGACTGGCTTGCTGCAGTTGCTGCAAAGAGAACGCAAAAACGGTAAAGTCCTTGTCTTGAAGACTGTCTCCCTTCGATTACAACACTATCGCAACGTCATCACAAACGAACATTCACGCACACGTATGACATATCAGATTAGCTAATAATAATGTTGAGCTGTCAGCGGCAGATCAAGAAAATTCGCTAAGCTGCTACCAGTAGTGCTCAACAAGAAATTGTGCTGCACTCCTAAACGATTCCCAGAAACAGAAACCAGTCTACCAGGGCACGGATCAAATTTACCGAAGTACAGGGTGTCCCAAAAAAAACATAACAAAAGTAAATGGCTCGTGCGGCCGACTGGTTGCACGTGAAGCCGTGAAATTTGAAACACTTTTAGAAAAAAGGAACACATTTTGTGTGTCCAAATTTTATCCCGAAATTCTATTTTTTCAATAATACTCAAGCAGAAATGCGTAAAAACTTAAAAATCACCTAACTTCAGCATTTGACTCAGAATAATCAACGTTGTCGTCATCGAGATTCACATATGACAGTGGCGCAAGTTCATCTTTAGCTTCGTCTTCACTGATCTCATCAGATTTTCCCTCTCGACCCTTTAGTTTCACTTTTTTCAGCAGCCCAATGTCTTTTTGTCTTTTTCATTGTTCTCAATGATTGCCGACATTCGATGTTCGAAATTGATGAGCAATTCTGGTGCAGCGCCCGATCATCGTTGATTTTTTGCACACCACTGCGAATTTTGGTTTTCAAATTGTCGAAAATGTTGGGCGCCGAACGGTACACAATTTCCTTCAGGTGCCCCAAACCCATAAGTCAAGAGGAAAATTGAAACAAGTGCGCGAGTGGCTGTCGGCGTCGTTCGATGACCGCTGGATCGGCCGCATGGGCAGAATTGAATGGCCCGAGAGGAGTCCGGACATGAAGCCTTTGACTTCTGCGTTTGGGGGCATCTGACGGATAATGCGGGATATTTTCGGCGCCCACCACTGCAGCGGTGTGAGAAAAAAATCATCGATGATCGGGCGCTGCACCAGAAAGTGATCATCAGTTTCAAACATCGAATGTCGTCGTTCATTGAGAACAATGGAAAACACATTGAGCAGCCGAGAAACATGAAACTGAACGACCGTGAGCATGAACATGATGACATCAGTAAAGTTGAAGCTGACGATGAGCTTGTGCCACTGCCAGATGAGATTCTCGATGACGACAATGATGTTTATCTTGAGTCAAAAAACTGAATTTAGGTGATTTTTGAGCTTTTACGTATTTCTGCTGAAATGTTATTGAAAAAGTGGAATTTCGGGATAAAATTTGGACACACAAAATGTGTTCCTTTTTTCTAAAAGTGTTTCAAATTTCACGGCTTCACGTGCAACCAGTCGGCCGCACGAGCCATTTACTTTTGTTATGTTTTTTTTGGGACACCCTGTACATGTAACTGCATGTAATTTTCAGGGCATGTGTGCGCATGTCATGATGTTATAAACACTTTACGACGTCTCTTCCGTCTAACTGAATTAGTTGAGTGGTTGGTGATCGTGATGCAGCATTCTGTGCAAACCAAACACCGCCTCTGCACAGCAATGCCTGCGACAGAACGCATGCATATCACGTGATTGCCAACCAATCAGCTAGTTGGATATAGAGTTAGATTGTAGTCGATATAGGCGATAGTATAAGTGAACAGCACTTTATCAACATAATTCGTTTTTCGTGCCACTAACGTGTTCGCCATCGTGTTCGCATACAGCGTGTAATGTCCGTCGATGCAAGCCTGCATTTCTTCACCCTCGATAATAGCACGGCACTCCGAGACTGATGATCATGATGCAGGATAGAAAATTTTGAAAGTTTTGTGCACCTGAATAAAAAACACACAGCCAACCAGCCAGTGCCGCCGTCGCTTCGGACGTCTTTGTTGTTTCTTTCGACTTTGGCGGTGTCCATGGGATCAGTCGGCCCAGAGAACCTGGTAAAGTACTGGTTTTGTTTGACAGATGTTTGGTGCACATATGGTGAAAGTATGTAATGTAAAAAAAACTTCTACAAAATGAAAATTTCGCGTCGCGTTTGAAACTTATTATTCAAAACTGAGGTTTGTATTTAAATCAAAAATCAGCACTATTTTTTTGAAGGGAGCTTTGGTCTGCACTGAGTAATCATGTTGCTTCATGATGTTGATTGGCTCACCCACCCACTACCAACCGTTCTGTCTAGATGTCGCGATGTCGACAATTTGTTTGTATGTTTCGCTGCCTTGAGCAACAGTCGAGAGACATTCATGGAGGGCGGTGCCCAAATGTTCTCCGCAACGCGCGTTGAATTCCTCATTGAAATACGCTGCGCACACACGCTCGTATTTGAGGCCAAATCTGTGGAGAGGTCATGTTTCTAATTTAAACGGGAATTCAGCCTGATTGTTGCTGATCAAACAAGATTGAATTTTGCAACTCTTCAGTTCGCAATTAGAGAACCGCAGTTGAACACATGCCTGCGTGAATCGGTGCAAGTGGGCTGAGTTTTGTCTCATTGGATTCGGATTTCACATTCTCTCATACCCATTCAAGTGACTTATGAAGCTTCACGTCAATATTTGCGTCAATATTCATATGATTTGCACTTTCTGCGGCAGCCTTTTCAAAATAATTGAACATAATCTTGACCAACTTTATCAATCCGTTGTTTCTGCAGTCGGTGTCTTGCGTGCGCCACATGTTCTTTTCTGTGCACTCGGTATTGCTGTCATCGTAACACCTGAACAAATAATATCTTTCATTTTGGTCCCGCGTCTCAATGCGCGCATAGATGGGTAAGCAATCTAATGCACGAAACGGGAATTCAAAATTGGCAAAGGGATCCGAGTCCCCTAAATAAGGCCGGGTCACTTAGGCTATTCTGAATTACCACATAAAAATTGAAACTAGTTTCCTTTTACGTCCACAACCGCATTGAGCCGCAGGTCTTAAAGAAAAGATAATACACATATACACACACATGTATGTACACGTGAAAACAATACAGGGTGTTTCAGAAGTAGTGGGTAGGTGTTTGACGCGTTGTTTCTCGAGTTGCGTTGAACCATATTCAATAAAATTTTAGACAGTTGTTCAGGAAAGTTCAACTTAGACTTGTGCTTTGAATATGGTTGATTGAGTAAGATCATTGAATAAGATCATTGAATATATGGTTCAACGCAACTCGAGAAATAACGCGTCAAATACCTACCCACTACTGAAAAACCCTGTACATGCCACGCGTGCGTACAGTCCATCTGTCTAATATATACAACTAGCTGATTGGCTGATAGCACACACGTGCAGTTGATGCATGTTGTTCCGTACATGTTGCCGACGTCTGTGTTTTTTTTTGCTCAATTCGGCTTTGCTTTCACAATTTTTTTCCAATAATGATCAACGAACGATGGTATGCGCAGCAGGTCCAAAATGCGCTCCACATGCCATTGATAAAAACCGGTGCAATTTTCCCTTGCGATCCCGGCGTCTCCAAACATTTTGTCCGTCACGCACGTGCGCACGTCCGGAGGCACGAACGCCGTTTTTGTTTGGCCTTCGGCGCATGGCCTGAGCGACGAAAACCACAAAATAAAGAGCTGCTGAGAGAATATAAAAAAAAGTTACGGGGTGTCTCATGAAAACTGCAATGGAGAAAACGCACGTACTCTGCAGTGGAACTCTAAATTATAGGGAATCAGCGTAGTCAGTGGTGATGCACGTGATGCACGCTTTCTGTGCAGAAACTGCTGTGGCGGCGGAGTTTGGTTTGCACAGAAAGTATTACTAACATTACTTACAGTGTTTCGCCAAAACACGCCTCAACTGGTGGTTTCAGATGGTCTGTCCAGCAGGCTTTTTGTTCATCTGAGCTGTCGTGAGACACACACGAATCCAACGACATTCTCATTTTGGTCAGTGATCGAATTGGCGCGACATGCTGCGTGAGAAACAACGTGCAAACCTTGGTGACTTTTAGGACCTTAAGGGACAAACTTGGAAGCTGCCGACTCTTGCGATATTACTTGAACTCTGGCTTCGCAAGCCTTTAAGCAATATTATTTGAATACCGCAAAGTCTAGCATATAAGGTTTCTCTCACTTACCGTATTACCCCCATTAAACCCCCCCCCCACCATTAATCCCCCCCACCAATAAACCCCCACCCCCCGACCAGTTTCCAAATAATCCCCCCCCCACAAATAATCCCCCATGGGGGATTATTGGAGACCTGTTTGAAACACATACCCAGCGAATTCAGTGGCTGGTTGCAGTGAAAATGATGAAATTGTGCTACCAAAGGCTCCAAATGGGTGAGTTTATAGTAATTTCATTACAAAAGGCTGTTATAAAAGGAAATTTCTATGTAGAGTAGAAGTTTCTGCGACTTTCTTGCCTGCCATGCAAGGTATTTTTGCCATTTTTTAACAAACCCCCACCCCTAGAATTTTTTTGTAAATAAAACCCCCCCCCCACAATAAATCCCCCCCCCCCACCAATAAACCCCCACCCCTAAAAGTCGCTGACGTATTAATCCCCCATGGGGGTTTATTGGGGGTAATACGGTATAAGACCTCCACCTAAAAGTGGGCGGAGTATCACGCGGCGGGAAACCAAAATATTCAGAATTTTAACTTGGTCAAAATTTCACCTCTTTATGAGGTATTTTTGTTTTGCTTCATTTTTTGTTGTGGAAACCGTTGAGGACGTTTTTAAAGTGAACCAAACAGGCCTGAAATACTGAAGTTTTAGCATAAAAGCATAAAAAGTGCTGAAAAAAGTGCAGAAACGTTATTTTGAGTTTCATGGCGACTTCGTGGAAAAAGATTGATCCAGAGGGAACGGTTTCTTGTGTTTCCAATGGCACTATAAATTCCAATTGCAACAAGTTCGGAAAAAAATTATGTAAGGCGAGCTTTATATGCAAGACTTCATGTTACTCTGGTGTTGTTACGGATACGGGCAATCGGTTGACTGTCTAAACTTCATCAGGAGCCAAAAGTTACAAATGAACGCTGGGCTGGGATATATCCTAGTTGTTTTCCTTTGTTAGAGCGAATGTTTAGGGAGTGGAACGTGGTATAAAAAGTTACTTGTTGCTCATTTCCGTTGTTCAAAAGAAGATCAAACATCTCGCCAGAGTTGCATTCGTTTGATGCCGTTTTTAGCGCTTCGTGGCATTGCTTTCCTTTTGGACTGTAATGAGACACGCAACTGAGCAGTTTTCTCGATCCGAGCCTGTAAATAAAGGTCAGTAAAATACCACGTTGTACACAACGTTCATCACTCCAAGGACAAAAGTATAATGTTGGAGTCAGACAAGCAAAAACACAAACGAAACAAAAAAAATGAAAGATCAAACAAACGCTTCAAGGGCGTCTTGGCATTTTCTGTTCGATTCGACGTCCAAATAAGTCGTATCATTGTGGAACTTTAGGTAGACTGTAGCACAAAGGAACTTCGGGTTCGAGTACAATGATTCAATATCTCGTATAAAATACGAACGCAGCTCAGATATGCAGTTATCATCTTTCCAGGTATCAACTTGTTCTTTTAAACAAGTGACGTTAGACTGATCAACCATCTCGACTAGCTTGGTGCAGTGCCTGGAAAGAAAAGGTGAAACCTGGCGAAACAGTTACACGTCTGCGTAAAGAAGACAATGCACTCGATTTATACCACATGTTGCGTAGTCCTGAATCTGTCTGCAATGGAAAATCAAGGGCTTCAAGAGGCTCGAGTTTTCTCTACTGGTACAGTTTTCAACAGTTTTCAAAAATCACAATTGTACGAACCACATACGGTATGGCCGATTAAACATGGCAGCTTTTTTCAGGGTGCAAGGAGCGCGCGAATTTTGAATAAAAGAAAAAAGACGCTCAGAAACCGCTTTAAACTAATGGATTATCCGCGCTATTCTGTTTATTCTTTCTCCCTTGCACACATGATTGCGAATTATGTTGGCATTTTTGAAAAAGACAACTCCTAGTCTGCGAGTGATCGCGCCTTGATGCACTGCCTCATTTATTCGGCCATACTGTACCTAATACAAAACTCGCCAATCTAGAACCGGTGAATTGCACAATTTACATTTGTTGTTGATCACAAAAGCTGCTCAACTCAAACAAACTTGAACTGATTTGCAGCACTGTACAAGCAACAGTTTGTCACTTGAATGTGCCAGAAATAGCAACAAAGTTCAAAAATCATAACTTCTGGATCACCTGGCGGCAACAGCATTATTCAAAATCCTGTATTGGCCACTGTGCATGTTTATTGGTCACTGTGTTATATGTTTTGGACACTTGTCCATAAGCATTGGCCCACTCTGCGATATGTCGTGGCTACTTTCGGAAATTTGTTGGACACTTTTCATTTTTCATGGCCACTACGCCCGTTGGACAAACTATTCATTACCGTTACGGAACCATGTAGGCGGCCGAGTCTGAGCGTGTGTTTGCGTATACGCAACATTAGTACAGTGTCACAGCAGAACGTTCTGTCTTCTGTCTAAAACTTTTTAATGACATCCGTGTTTCACACTAACGTGTTTGCAATCGTATTTGCCCACAGCGTGTAGTATCCTTCCATGCAAGATTGTATATCCTCACTCTCGATAAAAGCGCGGCATTCCGAAGCTGGGTATGCAGAATACAAATTTTAACAGCATTTTTTGACTTTTTAATCAAACACATTTGAAGTTTTGCATATAAGGTTCCTCCCATTTATAAGACCCCCGCCCGGGCGGAGTGTCCACGTCGGGAAACCAAAAAAATCAAAATTTTGTATTGGTCTAAATCCCACCCCGTTTATAAGACCCGTAGTGCCCAATCTTCGCTTTATAAGACCTCCTTTCACTTATAAGGTTGTCACACAAAGTTGCACTTTTTTTCTGAAATTTTTCATTATATGGTTAAAAAACGAAACAACAAACCGTCATCGGCTTTTGACACAACGACCACAGCGACAAACACCACCTAAATAACAAAATAAGCCAAGGGAAAAAAATAATTGCGCATTCAGGGTGGTCGCATGGGCAGGCCGGACTGGCGAGTCATTGGATAGCTGTCAGTTGGCCTGAAGATGAAGCCCGAAGATGAGGGGATGGGGTTGTAGTGGGGGGGAGGGGGGAATTCGTTGCCCCAGCAATGAGAAACATGGAAACATGATATTCAAACTGCGTGGATATCCCACTTCTCTTTTCACATGTGGTCATGGTAATCCACCATTCTGCAATTGGCGCAAACGATGCCGGATGGTCCAACACAAATCCTCCAACAAAACTTGACTGTGGGGGAGACGGTCTTGGAGGTCTTTTATTGGTGGTTGGTGGGGGTGGGGTCGGGGTGTCTAAAGGCAAACATTTCGCAAGTCGCCAACAGATTGGCACATTTCTAACGCGCCAACGAAATAAAAAAATAAAAATATCAGCAATCAGCATACCATAAAGAAGAACGCACTCAGTGACAAAAAAACGTTCACTTACTGCAACAAGCATGCCTATCATTGATTGGTCCGTTCGTTAGCGGCCGGCGAAACACATAGACAAACGAGAAAAGCTGAAAAAGAGCAACAAATGCGAGGATGCACCAACGACGAATGCAATTGAGATGTTGTAGAGGAATAAGACAGCGGCGACTTGTGAAATTGAAATGCTGACTGGGACTGACTGACTGAAGGAAAGCTAAAGGAAAGCTTCCAGAAAAAGCATATTTCAATTTTCAAAAGGTTAAACCGGCACCCCCGTAATTGCCGATGTGCTCGTCAAATTTTTTGGTTTTGTTTTAGTCAACCAGTGTAGATAGTTTGAATTTGTTATTAGTTTTGCCATATGCCACTGTGTAGGTACCGTAAAGTCTTGCATTTAAGGTTCCTCCCACTTATAAGACCCCAACCCAAAAGTGGGCGGAGTGTCACATGGCGGGAAACCAAAAAATTCAAAATTTTGACTTGGTCGAAATCCCGCCCCGTTTATAAGACCCGGAAGTCCTAATCTTTGCTTTATAAGACCTCCTCCCACTTATACGGTTGTCACACAAAATTCCGCTTTTTTCAGAAATTTTTGATTTTCAAATTTATTTAAGGAGACCTTATATGCAAGACTTTACGGTATTTATTTGCATGCAATATTTTCCAACCCCCGATATTTATTTTTAGATTTTGTCTGAGCTACAGTTTTGTCTGTGTGCTGCTGGTGCACATCCAATAATCTACAATAGCTATCTGATGGTTTCAAATGAATTTATTTTACTTGCTTCCACAGGAGTAGATGTCCTTTTGTCTAATCACAATTCAGCTTGCATTACTATACATTGCATTGTTTTTGTTACTGCATAGTTTTTCAAAGTTTGCTTTGTTGTCGTTAACTGGGTTTATCGCAAAATGCGCCTAATCAATAAAATCACAGTTTCAATTTGCAGTTGTATGAACAAAAAAATGGTTTCATTTGAAAAGGAAATTTACAAATGTGTCCTTTTCACCATCTCTCATACTGTCTTCCAGGTTATCAATTTCGCCAATGTCGTGTTCCTTGGTTTCATTGTATCCGCCAATTGTTTGAATTTTTCTGCGCCATTTGGCTCTGTCAACAGACACTCGCGTAATGCCGTGGTCATCGGCTCTAGGCAACGCTGGTCAAACTGACTGCGACCATCCGCTCTGCACCGGTGGAAAGCGGCCAAACCGAACCTGAACACATAGAACACATGAACATGTTCATCAGAAAAGTAATACCGTATTACCCCCATTAAACCCCCCCCACCATTAATCCGCCCCCCCCCCCCCACCAATAAACCCCCACCCCCACGACAAGTTTAATAATAATCCCCCCGCCCCACAAATAATCCCCCATGCGGGATTATTGGAAAGCTGTTTGAAACACATACCCAGCGAATTCAGTAGCTGGTTGCAGTGAAAATGATGAAATTGTGCTACCAAAGGCCCCAAATGGATGAGTGAATGGTAATTTCATTACAAAAGGCTGTTATAAAAGGAAATTTCCATGTAGAGTAGAAGTTTCTGCGACTTTCTTGACTGCCATGCAAGTCATTTTTGCCATTTTTCAATAAACCCCTACCCTAGAATTTGTTTGTAAATAACCCCCCCCCCCACCAATAATCCCCCCCCACCAATAAACCCCCACCCCCAAAAAGTCGCTGACGTAATAATCCCCCATGGGGGTTTATTGGAGGTAATACGGTGTCTTAGATATTTGGTCGGTGGTCACGTGATACACGCATTCTGTGCAGGCATTGCTGTGGAGAGGCGGAGGTATTACTTTTCTGTACATAAAGTACATAAACACACTGGCTTTGAATTGACAGACAAACTAACACAGTTTTCGCACTTAGTAGCGCGTTTTCGGCAGGTGCAATCGATTTGTTGTGAAATTTTTTAAATTAATCTACGCTATGCTCAAAGGTGACAACAAAAGTTACATAGTACATTACTTAATGCCGCGAACACGACGGATTTGCAAAGCCTTACTTTTCATACACTCGGTAGTAACAGTCGGGATAGTCATCCTGCGATTGGCATGCTGTCTCATCGTAGCACCTTGAAAATATGAAAGCTGCACTTTTGGAAGCACGTCAGTCAACAAGGTCAACTGCGGATGCGTTCACACGCTAAAGAAATATGTCCCGGCTCATGTCCCGTGTCATGTCCATTATTTTCATGTGCCTTGCATGTCTGGCCTATTCATGTGCCAAAAACAGCTTAAAAATTGTTTTGCTTTTGTTGACACAAATTTTAAGAAAAGTAATTTTTTTTATGACACATTGCGTGGGCGCGGGCCAGAGTGAGACACGTTTTTTAGCGTGCCAATTCGAAGACAGCAAAGACTTTTCGTATATGCTGAGCCCACGCAAAACCAAAACAAACATCGGTATTCGCATCAGCATCAAATCGTGTTCAGCTTTGTCTCTGTAGTAACCAGTGCACTGCGACGGTGCAGTGGCGTTGCCAAACATTCTCCGTTTCACGCACTCCCGCACCGCATCCGACGGCAATAACGGCTCTTTCTGTTGGCCGTCTTCGCACGGCCTTCAAAAATTTTTTCAAAAAGTTTTCAAAAAAATAAAAAAAAAGTTTTTCAATTATCATTTGCCAGCGAAAAAACCGCTTTGGTAATATGAAAATTATTATGAAATGAATATGTGCAAAAATTTATTGCGTGTAATACCGTATTACCTCTTATAAACCCCCATGGGGGTTTATTTCTTCAACGACTTCTGGGGTGGGGGTTTATTTTGGGGGAGGTTATTTTGGGGGGGGGTTTATTTGGAAACCATTTTTAGGGGTGGGCAAAATGGCAAAAATACCTTCCATGGCAGGAAGGAAGTCGCAGAAACTTCTACTCTACATAGAAATTTCTTTTTACAACAGCCTTTTGTAATGAAATTACCATTAACTCATCCATTTGGGGCCTTTGGTAGCACAATTTCATCATTTTCACTGCAACCAGCCACTGAATTCGCTGGGTATGTGTTTCAAACAGGTTTCAATAATCCCCCATGGGGGATTATTTGGAAACTTGTCGAGGGGGTGGGGGTTTATTTTTTGGGGGAGTTTAATTTTGGGGGGTTTAATAGAGGTAATACGGTATGTTTTCTCGGATTCCCCAAAAACTGCGAAAATGATTCGACCTGAATTTTTTAAACTCACAGCTCATCGAAGCAGCGGATAACAACTGGGTCCACTTCATTCTCGACGCATTCCAGCGCATCGCTGTGGGGGCCAGTTTTATGAAGCTCAACCGGGCCGGCTCGGGAAAGTACAGTAGCCGAGCGGTGAAACGCTGGATTAGCTGGATCATGGGTCTTTATTACTGCTTCTATCACTGCACTACCACACTAAATACGGTGTCCTCCTGTCTGCCGCGGTGCGCCGATCGCGAGAAAAAGCAGTGAAAAAAGCCGTGGGCGATTTCGCTGTCGGCATTGTTCGTTTTTAAACAGAACATTCACCTTCACCACCACCACTCAACATTCACGTTTTTTAAGTGAAAACATTTTTTGAGCTCCTTTTCGTTTCGGGACACTACGCGTGACATGGAAACCACTTCGGATATTTTTATTTAGAGTGACCACACTAACTGCTGTGTGGACCAATCTAGAAGTACTTTGGAAAGGTAACTGAGTACTGTACTATTGTGGATGTATTCAAACGTGTCCGGACTAAAATGACGTCATTTGCTTTAAAAACGTCCGTTTGTCAAAATCAGTTTGGTGTGACTGATTCGACATTCACTATTTGTTTACGGGAAGAAATCGGCTAAACGGAAAGTCTGATTTGCAGTGAACGGCAAGCGCATGTTTGGCGGCACATGACGTCATTTCAGTGGGACACGTTTAAAAAAATAGATCATACTAAAATATCTTATCATAATTGGTTTCTAAAACTGGCCCCTTGATGTGAAGTAGTTTTCGCACTGCTCCAAAGTCAGTGGAATTGTCATCGTCGCAAGACTAAACACCGGATCCTGTGAATTCAAAATTACAAAAAAATACATGAATATTCAAACGTTAATCATCAATAATTAATAAAATATTGGTTCGTACTTCACACTGTTTAATACTGAATAGTAACGATTCAATTCCAACGGAACCAAAGGAGTGGACGAAAAGCTCAGATAGTCTTTTCCTCTTTTTCAGTTTTAAATAAAAAAAACCAGAGCAATTGATTTCTCGTGTTTTTTCACAAAAAATGGTTCGAATGACAAAAAACACTTAGGTATATACCCCATACGCGATGAGTCTTTGCAGCACCCTGAATGTAAAGTGTTTACTGCAGTTGCACTCAATGGCGGCGACTTTCAGGCTACTCATGCACGTGCGCATGACATTTCTGTAGGTTTTCGAAACGCAATCCAGTGTAAACTTCTTGCCACCCAAGCTGAAAAAAATCAGAGCGTTTGTTGGTCAAGTTTCTGAAAGAAAGACGCCTGCGCACCGCATCTTCACACCCAAAAAACACTTTGTCTTTTTGAAAATGTTTCACCACCATTTTGGGAACCGTTTTTCAAGGACATTCAGAGTGTAGTGCCAGCCATAATCAATGCGCAACGTAGATAGCGATGGAGCTCCAGCGAGCTCGATCGGGCTCCACAGCAGCCCTGTGTATTTGATAGGCTGCGCCGTGCGCGCGCGCTCATTTTTTTTCCTTTTTTTTCTTGCGAGAGTTGTGGAGCTCCACATCTCTCGCAGCCTTTTAACACGCGTGCATGCGCAAACCTAAACTCCGCCCCTCTATACTTTGTGTGTGGCAAGACTGCGAGCTCCATCGAGCTCGACGGAGCTCCATGGCACTCAAACTGCACATTAATTATGGCTGGCACTGTATGTCTGCATGGTGTATGCCTTAAACAATTCCTTGTTTTTGTGAGTTTTCTGTTTGTTTGACGAGCGACACGAGGATAAAGAGCGAAACAGTGAATGGCTGCCATAAGTCCCGTTTATACCTGACGTATGCAGACGTACGTCGCCGTACGTCAGGTATGAACGGTAGTATGCAATAACACGAGACCTAAAGTGACGTGACGTGTCGTATGTGCATAGTCTGTAGGAACGGCCGTTATGCAATAACACGGGACCTTAAGTGACGTGACGTGAAGTGCCGTGCCGTGCCGTATGCGCATACGTCAGGTATAAACGGGCCTATAGTTCGAGCCACTAAACGACTGGGACTATTGAGTACACAGCTGATCAGCAAATACAGCCGCATAATTCGACTGCATGATCCAACCGTGACGCACCGTACTATTGGCTCCAAGCATTTTTCCACGGTTTGTTGCGGCATTTGGTTGAGAATGGACTGCCTAAGCTCTGGACAACTGAAAAACGAGAAAATTTTCAAAATACCACAACGCCAGTAGTTTGTGCGACACAACAAAGTTCACGTTGAGAAAAGATACCACTACCAATTCCAAATTGACACCAACTATTGAAAGTTATGTTTATCAGCGTGTTAATTGTCAGAAATTTTGCTCGCTTTTTAATCAGTAGTGCTTCAACGAACTTAAAGCTCGGATGTTGAAGAAACCCGTTGATGTCATTCAGTACATATTGCCGATGCGTCCGTTCGCATTGCTCATCCGTCCAATTGCTGACGATGTTTGTCAAACAGTTCGCTTCGGTAGCGCTCAATAACGCTGTTTGGTTGCAGGTGCTGCAGTAAAATCGAAAATTGAACATTGGAAAACAAAGTATGTTCACAACGAAGCAAATGCACGATGTTCTACACGAAAACGTGCCAATACCTAAACATTGCGAAACGACAACCAACTACTCAAAATGATGCTGCACGTGTTTTTTTGCTTTTAAAACAAATGTAACACGGTCAATTCTCGCATTTTGGTGGTTGTTCTTCTTCCCAAGATCCCAAACTACGTCACCAAAAACACAATTTTGGCGCATTTTTCAAAAAAAATTGTGACTGAATGTGACTATTTGGACGCACGTTTAGCTCTCCAACGTTTATGCTCATGAAAATCTCAGTTTATCCAAAGACGAACATGTTCGGCAGGTGGCGTTTCAGCACATCATAATAAGCGCTGATGCACTCCTTGGCTGAGTCTGATCGTATTGCATCAAGACAGTCTGCTTCGGTGGAGGCATCAGCATGGTACACACGCAGCACGAGAATCAGCACGTGAATGGTTCTCTATGAATGTTGGTTTGTCCAAATGCAGTTTAACTTTTTTTCCGTTTTCATTTATTCGTATTGTGGATTTATTCAAACGTGTCCCAACTAAAATGACGTCATTTGCTTTAAAAACGCCCGTTTGTCAAAGTACAGGCACTAAAATGTCAGTTTGGTGTGACTTATTCGACATTCACCATTTGTTTGCGGGAAGAAACCGGCTAAACGGAAAGTCTGGTTTGCAGTGAACGGCAAGCGCATGTTTGGCGGCACATGACGTCATTTCAGTGGGACAGGTTTAAAAAAATAAGTCATAGTTATTCGCGCAGCGGTTCCGAAAACCATTTCAAACTCCGGCGGAAACGAGCAAGTGCTGGCACGAGCCCAATTTACCCTCGGCTCAGGAGGGAGCAGACCATTTTACACTGTGGATGTTCAGTTGGCCACTTTTTTAAATTGGCCACTTTTAGTTCCTCCACGTGTGTGTCTTATCCACAGTGAGGCTAGAACTTTCCACCTACACTTGCGCTACAGACGCGACTACAATAATAAACTTAAAAAATAAAGACACGAATCAAAAGAACCAGTTCACGGTTCACTTCATGTTTCACTTGTGACTACACGACGGGTCACGGCTTGTTGCTTAACAAATAATTGTTGAATCTAACGCTTCTCATTGTTTAATACTCAATGTGATTGCTCTTTTTTTCAAAAAAAACTGCAATTTGCAAACTCTCTTACCGTGAGTGCAAGCATAGTCCACAATATTTCTGTTGGGCTATGGGCACAGAAAGCTGAAATTGAGAATGAAATGATTGATTGACTGACCAGATTGAAAGAATGAAGGTTTCAAAGACAAAAACCTTTTTCTTTTCAAACGCACAAACAGGCACAACCAACAAACAGGTAAATCTTTTGATTATGTTTTTTCTTTCTACTCTGCCGTCACTATTATGATATTTCGATACTTTATATTATTTTTGCCATAAAACCATGCGGTGAAACACGTTGGCGTATGAGCATTATACAGTACAGCCCCCAAAAATTAGATTTCTCATTTTTGTTTACCGACCTCTCTAATTTATGAGACCTCCGCCAGGCGGCTGGAAAACATTTTTTTGTTATCAATAAAATCCCGCCCACGTTTATCATGCCCATTCGCGAGCGAAGCGGACAGCGGACACCGGCATAATATGGATCAGAGTTTCTGAGTGTATCTGAGTTTCTGAGTTACGCCAAAAAATCATACCGTTCTTTTGTTTTTCCGTTCCCGATCTTCTTTTGATAAACATTTCTCTTCATAAAATCAAACCGTCAAAAAAAAGTTTCGTTTTATTCCAAGTAAAACGTTTGAAATAATCAGTCGCACAACAATTGCAGATAAAAGAAACCCTGGTAAAAATGCCCAATATCGTTGGACTCAAAATAAAGAAAACTTGAGAAAAGTTCGCCTTGAATAGCAAAGTGTGAAATAAACAAAAAGGAAAAGTGTTCGAAACAAACGAGAAAAACACCAACAGATAACCACATTTTTCAAATTTTTTACTGTTTCGCACTGGATCTGAACAGCCAATCAGCGTTCCCGATTCCAGCGTTTGTTGTTGACTGTTTACTTTATTCTTCATAAAAATCCCAATTTTTAAACACACGGTTTCACAATTTGCAAGTTGCATTTCCTACAAAAACGATCATATTTTCATCAGTATCGCCATGCTGCCTTGCCATGCGGCGTTGTCCAAGCAAGCAAGCGGTTCATCGTTCCGCCCGTATGGACCATATGCTGCAAACGAGAGTAATGTTCGACGCCGCCCGGATGTGCTGCAAGACACTCAAATAGCGCTTTGGTCATCGCATCGCGACAACGCTTGTTAAACTGATGTTGAAGCTGATGTGGGCAATGTTGTTCGAAGGCCCAGCCAAACCTGTAACACAGGGAAAACGGTCCACCGGTATGGAACAATATGGAGCAGAATTGTAAACTGCAATGTATTTTTGTCATCATTGTCAATGAATGTGTGCGACAGTAAAACAATGCAATATTGCGCACATATATACAAAGGTTGCGCACATGGTACAATGTTTGTGCGCATTAAAGCACAGTAATGGAGGCCTCTTTTCTGCAGAAGCCCAACTGCCACATTATTGTTGAATCACAGTAAACTAATCAACAAGTACAAGCGTGGTCCACAAGTAGTGACAGCCGAACTTGAAAGCGTTTTAGCTCGCCAACCGTTCAACGCACTTTGATTAAAATTTTAACCAATCATGAAAAAATGTTGCACTTCCAGTTTTCTCCAGTTTTCAATCTGAAATCTCCAGCGGCTTTATCTCGCCGAATGAAAAAGTGGAAAACCGTAGTTTTTCTTATTTTGAAACGGTATTTAGCAACCGTACATGTATAATTGCAGAGGTACATACAGCAACGTTTTACAACCCTCTCATTTCTTGTTTTTTACATTGAATATTAACATGGTATGATTTCAAACTGAAAAGGGCAACTGAAAAATACCTACTTATGGAAGGGTTTTCAGCAAAACAAATGTGGGGCAAAAATATATCCCTTGTGTACACTTGTATCCGTGTGCCACATCAGAGACTTGAAACTGAAAATAGTTGTCAAATGAAGTTTCTCACTGATTTCACAAATTTACAGTGTATATTCTACCTTTTATTTGCTTCTTCCGTATTTTTAAATTGTAATTGTGTACATATCTGTCGTGTCTATTCAATTGAAAAAGCCTTACAGTTCATATTTTTTGTAGAAACATTCGTGTCGAGTTGTCGGCATGCATGCGCTGTCGTTGTAGCACCTAAAAAGGATGCGATGACACTTTTCTATCTGTCGCAATCGTGGGAAGCGCGGCATTCGGTTCGGCAGAAATTCGGTTCAAGAAAATTTAAGTAAATTACCCGACTGTAACGTTTACCATAAAAGATAAAAAACAAAAAATTCTTTTTTGCTATGTAAAGGTACAGCTTTAATACGCGGCACTTCAAAATTGCCAAAAGTGTCCCCAATGTATGTTGAACTTGGACAATTTTGAATTGCCTCACGAAGCATGCGGCTGCAAAAAACGAGCATTTTCGGCGGCTTTGCGAAGCTACAATGTACCAGTGGCAGGTTTACCCGCCCACACATTTTTTGTCTGGAGTCTTCAAATTTGCTGACTTTTGTGAAGCTGAGCTGTAAAAACTTGTGTGCAGCTTAGCCGTTCCATTGATTGCTCTGTTCCACAAAAATCGTCTGCAAAATGTTCGTTTTTTTGCTACCAGCAAGAAATTTGTGAATGATAAGTTCATATTCTCGAAACAAACATCGGTATACTCAGCAACTGAAGGTCCCGTTCCACTCTGTACTGGTAGTAGCCGGTGCATTCCTTCGCGCTTCCGTGTGAGGTGCGTTCTTTTGCTGTTGAATGTGCATTGCGGAACAACTCGTCCGGGCTGCCAAACATTTTCCGCTGCACGCACTTCCGCACTGAATCCGACGGCAAGAACGCCTTTTTGTCTCGGTAGTCGGCGCACGGCCTGTTGTGGCAATTGGGAACACATAAAGTCTTGCATATAAGGCTCCTCCCACTTATAAGACCCCCACCCAAAAGTAGGCAGAGTGTCACACGGCGGGAAACCAAAAAATTCAAAAATTAGACTTAGTCGAAATCCCACCCCGTTTACAGTCCATCTGGAAAATATATGCAACATGACGCAAACATGACATCATGACCAACCAATCAGCGCTGAGAACACCCCATAATTAACCAATCAGCGCTGTGAGTTGCTATGACCAACCAATCACCTAGTTGCATATATTAGCGAGATTGACTGTATATAAGGCCCGGACTTCTTAATCTTCGCTTTATAAGACCTCCTCTCATTTATAAAAGTTAGTCACACAAATTTCACTTTTTTTCAGGAATTTTTGATTTCCAATTTTATATAAGGAGACCTTACATGCAAGACTTTACGGTATATGCAATAGGATTGCCATTTTTTTGATGTTGCATCTTTTTCAACAGTGCTGAAATCGCCAACGTTCGCTCGCGCATATGATTTCGCTCCAATCAACGAACTTTTTTTAATCAGTGTTGAAAACAATGAGCGGATGGAACCACTGCATTCGGGGGCCTCTTTCACCCATACATATTTGCTGCTGCACCCAAAATGACTCTAAAATCATACTGACAGCTCATCGAAGCATTCAGCAATGGCCGGCTCAAGTTCATGGTAGTTGCAGTGGATCGGGTCACTGCGGGCCAGTTTTATGAAGCTCAACTATGGTCGCTTTGCACGAACAATAAGTCTCGTATACTAGTTGTGTCGTATGTAGATGGCTCGTGTACTATTCCGGCCCGCGAAATTCCGGCCCGTAGAATTCCGGCCCGCTCATTCCGGCCCGAAGAATTCCGGCCCGAAGAATTCCGGCCCGGAGAATTCCGGCCCGGATAATTTTCGTCAGCAAGAACAATATTAAACCACACGAAGTGATTTTTGGTAAATAAATTCTTAAGTGATTTTTTATTTTTGTTTAGAACTTGCTTGCAGTGACTTGTTGTAGGTTCCTAATCCTAAGCCAAGCCTTTTTGATAAGGTAAAAGGGTCAGAAATCCTGTTCATGATAAAAAAATTAAAAAATTTATTTGTAGTTTCTTTTTCCAAAAGGTTTCACTTTCCAAAAAAGCAAACAGGACGAACATCATTGAAAATACACTGTAACATGTGAACATCGATATTTTTATTTTATTATTTCATTACCAAAATCACTTCGTGTGGTTTAATATTGTTCGTACTGGCGAAAATTCTCCGGGCCGGAATTCTCCGGGCCGGAATTCTTCGGGCCGGAATTCTTCGGGCCGGAATGAGCGGGCCGGAATTCTTCAGGCCGGAATTAGCGGGCCGGAATTGTACCCCCCCCCCTATGTAGATAATGCCTCCATATTACTCAATTCATTCGTGAAGTGTGCAAAGAAGCAATATCCAAATCAACACCAAATACACCAATTTTTGCGCGCAAACAAAATTTCCAATTTATGAGAAGCTTTTTGTTCAAAATTTCGGCAAAATCGTCAATGTTTTAATATAAATAAACCATTTGAAATATGATAAGTACCGCCTTTCATATTCACCCTGCCAGTCTGCACCAGTCACTGCTTGGTTTACACTATATGCTTTTGAGCTCCTTCAAAACTGGCCCCTTGTAATTAAGTAGTCTTCGCACTGCTCCAAAGTTACTGGAAATGATGCGGTTGCAAGCTCGAACTTCGTTCTCTGAAAATTCAATAAGTTTTTATTATTTCAGACATACTCATTATTCTTGAAGTCAGTGATCAGATCACCACAGAAAAAAACCATCGCATATGGACCTAAACTGAGAGAGCAAGCGATTCCATTTTCCAACATTGGCATGAAATTATTGAAACTGTGCATCGCTTGTTGTTTACCGGGAGGTTCATCACAGAGCTGTTTTTTGCTATTTTTTATTCGGGTTTTCTTTGTTTATGTCAAGTCGACACAAACACACAAGGGAGCTGCTCCTATGAATGCATTTTATCGAGTGCGCTGGTATAGTCAGTGTCTTCTTTCTTTGCATTCTCAAAATACCTGGTATGCTTGCAGAATCATCTAAAAAAACAATACTCACTGGTGGGTTCAAAACTTTTCCTTCCAGAAAACCCATGAACTTTTCTCTGCAATGGCATTTAATTGCTGCGGCTTTTAGACTCGTCATGCAGGCTCGCATCTCCCATTCGAAATAGGGTCTGCACTTCGTCATGAACGTCTTCCCGCCCACACTAAAAAAGACAGCTGGTTTTCAGCAGCGCATACATATTGTATATGCAGTCGAACTCTAAATTATTTGGAATCAGCTGATTAGCTGGTGATCTCGTGAAGCACGCTTTCTGTGCCAACCAAACTCCGGCCGCACCCACAGCAATGCCTGCACAGAAAGCATGCATCACGTGACCACCAACGAATCGGCTGTGATTCCCTATAATTTAGAGCTGAACGTGTGAGGTGTAAGACTACAGTATGGCCGATTAAACATGGCAGCTTTTTTCAGGGTTCAAGGAGCGCGCGAATTTTGAATGTCAGAAAGAAGATGTTCAGAAACCAAATTGTGTGCCAAATTTGACGCGTTTTTTGAAACTAACGGATTATCCTTGCTATTCTGTTCATTCTTTTTCCGTTGCACACATGACTGGGAAATATGTTCGCATTTTTGAAAAAGACAACTCCTAGTCTGCGACTGATCCCGCCTTGATGGACTGCCTCATTTATTTGGCCATACTGTAGACGTGTCGCCAGTGTTTTCAACACCGCTGCTGCTGCATACGGAACATTTTCAAACCCAATGGTGTCTATTGATGGCACGCTAAAAATTTGTTTCAGTTTTTGTTTCCGAAATTTGTATCGATCGACAGTCTTTTCAGAAATGATCAGTTGTTCATTTTAGACGTAAAAAAATTCCAAAATGGAAACGTAAATGGAAACGGTAATTTTTTTTGTTTGGAGGTGCTTCGGTTTGTTTAATTGACAGGACACCGGACACCTGTTGGGAGTGGGACACCTTTTTTTAGCGTGGATACGGATTTGCACACTTGCCGATTTTACGTATTTACTTACTAGTGAATTATCGTAGCGCATTTGTCACGTGGTCCTGCCGGCATTTTGTTGAGAACCGCTGCAAACAGCTCTGGACAACTGCAAAACCGTCAGAAATTCAAAATGTCACATGTGCAGTTTTTTACCTAACTTTTTGGGTAATAAATGACACGTTAAAAAATTTTAACGTCGGATTTAAAATTCAACGGCATTCATGAATCGAGACTTTTCAGGCCGTATCGTCGCCGTGTGCGTGTCATTTCAACATGTTGCATTCTCACAAAACATATACAGGGTGTCTCACAAAACTACTATGGCCAAAACGGTTTATTCTCGAGTTTGGTCCAAAGTTTAGGTCTGAAATTTTAAATACTGCTTGAAAAATATTTGCCATAAATTGTGCCCCAAATCTATTTAAAAATTGTAAAATTCGGGTACACAGCAACAACATTGTCGAATCAAGGTGAAAAAATCGACCTAATTCGTGCTTGTTTCTTGGTCTAAAGCTGACCAAGGGGTCTGTAAATTTAAACGCGTGCCGCATTTATTCAGGAACATCGTAGAGAAAATAATTTTTGAATGTTCTCAGTTGGATTACCTGTTCTGTGATCTGTCAAAGGCTAGAGTTGTCTTTCTTGAACTGAGTTCCAAATTTCAAAATTAAACTCTGAACCAAAACTGGAGAATAAACCGTTTTGGTCATTGTAGTTTTTTATGAGACACCCTGTATTTTGTTCGTTTCTTTTTAGCACTGATAAAGACGAACGTGTATTTCGGCTCGTGCAAATAATGGTCGATGTCCTCCATTATGTGCTCCTTAAATTTCCGATCGCATTCGTTATACGTCCAGTTGCTGGTGATGTCTTTCAAACACCCTGCTTCCTTAGGATTTATGAACACGAATTCTGGTTCATGGACTATGGGGCAGGTGCTGCAAGAAATGAAAGAGTATTGGAAACTAGTGCAACCGCCTTAAAAAGAATCGTAACCAAAATACCGCACGTATACCTTAACCAGTACCGAAGATGAGGGGGGTGGGGGTGTACCCCCTAGCACGAACTTGCGCCCCGTGACACCCACCCCCTAAACCCATGACCCCCCATGGGTACCCCCCCCCACCCCCTTACCGACACGGCATCCCCCCGTGGGTACCCACCCTCTCCCAAAATGTTCCCCAAAGTCACAAACGTTTGTTCAAAAATCACAATTTTAACTTCAAAAATCATGAGTTCTCGGTTTCCAAGTCCATAATATGCACTAAATATGAGGTTATTTAGTCTTACAAACAACTATATATATTAGCGAGATTTTTTTAATTTATAGCGTTTTTCATTGAAAAATTTGCAATAAAAAATGCGGGTGGGGGGTGCCCCCCCCTAAAAACCGATTAGCATCCGGTGCACCCCCTAGCAGCCGACGGGGGTCCCACTTACCTCCCCCCCAAAAAAAAATTTGGCACCCCAACGGGTAGGTACCCCCCTACCTAAAAATGTCTGTCATCTTCGGTACTGACCTTAACCACAACACGGCAAATTGGTATGCGTGGCTGGGCCGGTTAAACATGACTTTTTTCGAGGTTTTATTGCTTACCGTAAAGTCTTGCATATGAAGTCTCCTTACACAAATATTTGAAAATCAAAAATTTTTGTAAAAATGGAATTTTGTGTGACCATCTTATAAGTGAGAGGAGGTCTTATAAAGCGAACTTTTGAAACGGATCAAAAAGGTCACCGTTTTTCAGTATCTCGAAAATCAAAAAGTCTCTCAGATCTTGATCGGGTGCTATCTTGAGCTTCAATAGTACACCGATTCAGCTGTAAATCCACCATCAAATTTTCCACTGCCCCTCTCGTGCCCCCCCCCCCTTCCGATTGTTGACGACGTCGTTGTCGTCGTTGTGTTTCTGTTTTTTAGTGCTAATAAGTTGTGATTTGCTGTTCAAATAAATTTCAATTTACACATTCTAATTTTTTTTCAGGTTATTCCAGTTTTTTTCAAGTTTTCTGTGGCATTGTAACCATAATAAACTCGACGGCGACGCGATTCCTCCGAATCAATCTTCTCCAACGACGTCGCCCGAAATTCAAAATACCGTTTTTGCATTTTTCAACACTTTTTTCTGCTAAAACGTCAGTATTACAAGCCTGTTTGGCTTTAATCGCATTTTAAAAACGTCTCCAACGGTTTCCGCAGCAAAAAAGAAGCAAAACGTCCGACCTCATAAACGGGGTGGGATTTTGACCAATAAGTCAAAATTTTGAGTATTTTTGTTTCCCGTCGTGTGACACTCCGCCCACTTTTGGGTGGGGTCTTATACCGTATTACCTCTAGTACACCCCTCCCCCCAAAATTAACCCCCCCCCAAAATAAACCCCCATGGGGGTTTATTAGAAACCTGTTTGAAACACATACCTAGCGAATTCAGTGGCTGAATGCAGTGACATTGGTGAAATTGTGCTACCAAAGGCCCCAAAGGGATGAGTTAGTGGTAATTTCACTACAAAAGGCTGTTACAAAAGGAAATCTCTGTGAAAAGTAGAAGTTTCTGCGACTTTCTTGCCTGCCATGCAAGGTATTTTTGCCATTTTTCAACAAACCCCCACCCCTAGAATTTGTTTGTAAATAAACCCCCCCCAAAAAAAATAAACCCCCCACCAAAATAAACCCCCACCCCCAGAAGCCGCTGAAGAAATAAACCCCCATGGGGGTTTATTAGAGGTAATACGATAAGTGGAAGGAACCTTATATGCAAAAAGACTTTACGGCAGTTACCATATGTACCCACCCATAATTAGAATTATGGAAAAGTAATATTAATTATTGTTATTATTAATTAATATTAATTAATAAAGTAACTGCACGTGTGTGCAATCAGCCGATCAGCTAGTTGTATACATTTTAGTATCAATTTTTTAAGTTTTGCGACTGACTGCGTGTGCAGACGTGGAAAGAAAACTAGTTTCAATCTTTATGTGGCAATGGAAAGTCGCCTAAGTGACTCGGCTCTACGTAGGCGACTCGGATCACTTTACCAATTTTGAATTCCCGCGTCATCCATGAAACTGTTTACCTATCTATGCGCGCATTGAGTTGCGAGACCAAAATTAAAGGTCATACCCATGTAGCAGGTACAGAAAGGCCTTCTAAATAAATAAGACGGGTCAACTCGCAGACTTTGGAGTTGTGTTTTTTTAAGAAAGCCAAGGATAATGTACCCTTTTAGTCTTACGGTTTCCTGAGTCACTGTGGTCCGTGTTGCAGAGAACGGTGCATGGTGTGCGGCTGTGAAACAGCTACGCTACTTGCGGGTATTGGCTGTAAGCGCATATGAAGGCGTTTTCGTAGTGTTCGGGTGGTGTACAATGTTGTATTTCCCGATATTACGTGCAATGGACAAATAATGAGCAGTATTGCACGACCAAATTAATCAATAAAAACACGATCAATTTGATCCACAACTGGTTTTCTGAAAGTCTCTTTTCTTTCAGTCAAATTTCTCGCGCTTCTTGCACTCTCTCTGCCCGAGAAAAAATGCCATGTTTAATCAACCATTCCGTGAATAAGGTGGCTGTGGGACGTGGGTTATAGTGGTTGTGGTTGTGGTTGACTACATAAAGAGCTTCCCGGACTTCTCCCGGACGGACATTTCCCGCGGACATTTCCCGCGGACATTTCCCGCGGACATTTCCCGCGGACATTTCCCGCGGACATTTCCCGCAGACATTTCCCGCGCGGACATTTCCCAGACGGACATTTCCCAAACGGATATTTCCCGCGGCGGACATTTCCCTCGCGGACAGTTCCCGCGCGGATTTTTCCCGCGCGTCCCAAACGGACATTTCTCAAACGGACATTTCCCGCGCGGACATTTTCACGCGGCAGACATTTCCCGCTCGGACATTTCCCGCGCGGACATTTCCAACGCGGACATTTACTGCGCGGACATTTTCGGCGCGGACATTTCCCGCCGTTCTATTTCATGATTGCGTTCGTTAAATTTGTAAGGTGTATATTTGTTTTCAATAAAAAGGAACATAAAAATGTAATTCGCGCACACTACAAGTTGGCCGACGTTTCACTTACTTAAGAAACGAAAAATGGTAACGATTGAATCATTACAATTTGTTATTCCTTACAATCATTACAATCATTACATTGTGCCTTTTTATTGAAAACAAATATACACCTTGCAAATTTTACGAACGGCAGTCATGAAATACAGAGTGATACAAAAAAACTACACGATAAGAATTGGCTCTAGCACGACAACGGAAGAACGGTTTGAGCTGAAATTTTAACCAAACATCACATATACATAGCTCTTCATTTTTTTTGTGCAAAAATTTCATGGCAATCCGTCATTTGTAGCTGGCGAAGCGAAATCAGCAATTTTATTAAAAATAAAAAAAACACAATTTTCAATTTATGATTCCGGGTGGACATCGTTATCATCATCCAGGTTTTCATCAAGGAGTTCGGCCAGTTCATCTTCCATATCACTGTCGTCCCCATCAGTGTGTTTGTCTTCTTGGAGATGCTTGAACTGTTCAATATGAGCGCCTCGCCTCGACTCTCGATCACAGCGGCCATGCGGTGTCGAAAACTCGACAGCACTTTTTGCTCGAGCTGTTGATTGTTTCGACACCGGAGCGGGTCATTTCTTTAAATTCTCACGAATAACTGTTGTTCTACTTTTTGTTTGCTCGTATGCAACAACACAGAACACCTGCTGCTCAGTTGTCCAATCCATTTTTTTACAAAATGCAGCAAAACCAGAAAAAACTTGGCGGTTTGGCTGCTGCAACAAAAAACAGTGGTGTTGTTGTTCTTTTTGAAAACAAAAACAAACAAAAATTCACAGCAGAAAGCTGAACCATCTCCTTGAGCGCTGAGTGGTGGACGTGCGCTAGGCACACCGTGCTGTATTTGGCGCAAAAAGTCAATTTTTTTGCGTTTTCACTATTTTTGTTTCGCATTCATTATAGGGTTGACCAATTGCTCTAAAATTTTAACACACAAAATAAAAAGCTACACGTACATATATGTGATGCTTGGTTAAAATTTCAGCTCAAACCATTCACCGGTTGGGAGCTAGAGCCGATTCTTATCGTGTAGTTTTTTGGGTCACTCTGTAGTGCGGCGGGTCCGGAAATGTCCGCGCGGGAAATGTCCGCGCGGGAAATGTCCATGCGGGAAATGTCCGCCGCGGGAAATTATATGTCCGTTTGGGAAATGTCCCTTTGGGAAATGTCCGCACGGGAAATGTCCGTTTGGGAAATGTCCGTTTGGAAAATGCGCACCGCGGGAAATGTTCGTTTGGAAAATGTCCGCGCGATAGATGTCCGAATACGACATAATGTGTGCTCTTGGGCGAGGAACGCTGAAAATTAATAAAAATCGCTGGTCCCTTCCGTTGATATACAAAAGTTTGCCAAAGACTAACATGTTCGGCAAGTGGCTTATCAGCAGACCGTCATAGGCTTTCACGCAATGTTCTGCCTTCGAATATGTAGTTGTATATCTTAAACATTTTTTTTCATCGGATAGATACCAAGCGATCAAACCGATCAGATTCTGAAAGAGTTTTTGAACAATTTCCATTTTTGAGTTAAGTATAATTTAGTATTAGTATAGTTTAGTAGAATAAACAATCACGTGCTGCAAATGTTGCTGCACATAGAGGTGAGAGATTTTTCCGAAATGTCCGATACACTTGTTTCTCGTGCGCAGGCGGCAGGCGGCCGAATTTTCAAGTTTAGTCACCCCCGCCATACACGAATATATGTTTCACACTAGAACGGATCGACTAAAGTCTGCGTTGCTGCGCATGACAAGCGCGCGTGTGTGTCCGGGTTTCAGAGCACATGACGTCATTTCGCGACGACACGCTTGAAAATATAGGTTATATAGTATATAGATCGATTTTCCGAATTTTCTTACCTGTAACTGCGTTAAAGTTAACGCAGTGAACATGATTCAAACTTCGGTTGATCACCGCCGAGCCTTGAGCAGACGAGAATGACTGAGCTTAGCTTGTGTGCTGATTTGGAGTTTATGCTGATCAGCTGACTAGATTGAACGAATGAAAACTGGTGGATTTTTTTCAAAAAAAATACAAACTGCCTCTGCCACCCACGTAAATTTGGCGATTACCATCTTTTCTTTCTATCCTACCGCCATTTTTTACAGAGTGATTTAAAAGGCACTCTGTTGCTTCAATAGCGCAGTTTGACGATCGGTGGGGTGGGTGGAATAGGGGAATGGAGAGGCGGTGTAAAAGTTTTAAGCCCAAATGATGCTTTTCAACGCAACGCAAATCGCAACAGTCTGGAAAAGTTACATGTCTCCAAAATCGTCACTTTCGCAAACATAAAAAATTGACCGTTGAAGCCGTGATTGTCACCCTCGTAGCCTGGTGGTAGCGCATTAGACTTTTGTCTGTGCGTTCGGGGGATCGAGCTTCGCCGAGAGGTGCATAGGCACTTAGTGACAGAGAAAACTCGATGGGCACCCTACTCGACGGCGTTCTGCACGCTTTTCTCGGCTAACCCTGGGTATACACATCGCCTAAAATTCCAACAACAACAACAATTGAACGTTGCTGACAACGCGTGAAAACTGAAAACTGTTACTAAAGAGGCAGAAGAAGAAAGCAAAATCTTGCTGAAATGACAATTTTCAATATTAGTTTCCAAACTGTTATTTTTTGCTCTCGTAAGCATTAATTAAACGAAAAATTAAAAACAAAATCCCCTCGGTGGTTCAATTGTGGTTGCTTGCATCCTTGTTGGTTTTTGCGCGAATGGCAACCATTGTTTTGAATTTCAATATACACCCTGTAGTTCAGCTTCTTTACGACGCACTTTATATCTATTATTTTATCGTTTTTGCCGCAGACCATGCGGTGCGCTACGTGGGTGACTGTGTTCAAGCCCAATTTTTTAGATTTTTTAAATTGTTTGTTTGAAATGAGCTGAATATATGAACCACGCGCTAGCGTCCTTTGGGTGTTCAAATACCGATTGCCGCTATTTGTAACTATCAGTGGTACGCGTGGTACACCGGTCAGTTACCATGCCTATGCTTGTGTTTTGACCCCCAAAACGTCACTAATTGTCCCCAGCTAAAGTGAAGACAAACATACCGGCTTGAAATTCGATCAATTCTGATGATGATGTCGCGACGACACGACACGAAGCAGCAACCAGACAACGTAGCGCATGTAAACGGAGCAGATCGGACGCTCTGCGAGGCGAATCGTCACCTTATCTGCATCTGGAAATGGTAAGCCAAGCTTTGGGACGCTCAAAAACTTCATCGCAGATGTTGTCGAAGCTAAAATCAGTCGGTAAAACGGTCCAAAATGGACTGCTGACGCTTTTACGAGGTAATATCAAAGAAAATGCCAAATTTGAAGTTTTCAGAGCATATTAGAGAAAAAATTTTTGAATTTAAAAAATCGGCATTTTTGTTTTTTGAATTACTTAAAAAATTCGATTTTTGTTTAACAACCCTAGTCCGAAGCTAATTTTCGCAAAACTTTTTTGAAAATTTTAAAGGTCAAAACAGCTTTATTTTTTTTTCTGAAAGTGCCATATTCGAACTCAGCGCGTCAGCGCGCGGTTCGAATGCACCTATTTTTGTCGACTATCGGATTTTCCTCCGGGATTTTGAATTTTTTTAAATTAATTAAAAAAATTTTTTTTTAATTTAAAAAATAAAATCGGGATTTTCACTTTTTTTCAAACCCTACCCCCCCCCCCCAGCTCCCTGGGATTTGTATACATTCTTGAAAGTGATTTTTTTGATTTTTGATCTGAGGTTGCTTGTGATGAGTCGTTGTAGGTTCCTAATCCTAAACCTAATCCTAATCCTAAGCCAAGCCTTTTTGATAAGGTGAAAATGATCAATTTAGTTTTTGCATTTTTTTCTTTCCTGTGTTATGGAGGAGGAGCACCGGAACTGCAGATGCAGCTGTTTTAATAATGATGCATTACGGCTCCCTGGAGCTTCTTTTTTCAAACGCACGCGCACCTCGCATCCGCATGCTCATGCTCATGATCCACTAGCGCGCGTGCACACGCTGCGGCCTAGAGATGTCAAGAAAAAAAAATTCTATTTTTTTCTTAAAAAAAAATTTTTTTTTTAATTTTTTTAATGAATGTTCAGAATTTTTCAGGGGGTCTGAATATCACCATCTGAGGAGCCACCGACTTACCATATGACCCCCACTCATATGGGAGGAGGGTGAAAATTTCAGACTTGGTTTCGGCGACCCCATTTTCCCACCGACGACATCACGTCTCGTGTTTTGCCTCTCAATTCACCTCAAATAACACGGAAACAAGTTCAACAACAAACCGGTGTGATCATGCTGACGACACGAGGCGAAACAGCAATGAGCAACCAACGAAGTTACGCTTGCAGTGGCAGACAGTGCAATTTCGACCTTTCGAGATCCTGAAAAACGATGCGTAAATGTGAGTTCTCTGCTTCTATCTCACCTTAGCGGCGGCATCGGAATTTGTTGAACTAGCCTTTGCGACGCTCAAGTACTTCAATGCGCGAGTCGATCATCACTCACCAAGGCTAAAACAGTCGATAAATCAATCCAGAATACCACCTGCAGCGTTGAAGACAAGGTAAAGTCAAAAAAATTTTTTGTTGAACTTTCGAAAAATTATGCCAAAAACGGCATTTTCAGGGCACATTAAAGAAAAAATTTCAAAAATTTTTAATAAAAAAAATAAAAAAAATGCTCATTTTTTTTACTTTTAAAAAAAAAATAAAAAAAATTTTTTTTTGACCCTTACATCTCTACTCCGGCCTCAATTAAAACTTGTTTAAAACGCATTTGTTCTGACATCTTCCTTCCTCAAAAGGCTTGGCTTAGGCATAGTTGTTCCAGAGCCGAGGGGTTGGGGGGCCGATATAGATAGCTGGAGCAAATTTTCCAGATAGATAGATAGCTGGAGAATTTTGGGGGGGGGCCGCGGGGGGGGGGGGCATGTGACTTTGGGGGGGGGCGGTCAAAATTTTGAAATTTGATAGATAGATAGCTAAAACGCTAAAAAGCTATAAAAACAGCAAAATAATGCTAAAAATACACTGAAAATCAAGTATAAACGCGTATTTTACCTAAAATTAGCGAAATTTTCAAGAATTACGAGCAAAAATGGTCAATTTTGGTCAAAAATTGACTCATTTTATGTCTTCGAAGACAAAAATTTTCAGATAGATAGCTGGCTGAGAAATTTTTTTAGATAGATAATAGCTGAGCCGAAAAAACCTGTTTGATAGAGATCGATTCGAAATTTTTTGGGGGGGGGGGCCCGGCCCCCCCCCCCAGGCCCCCCCTAGAACAACTATGGGCTTAGGTTAGGATTAGGTTAGGATCAGGTTTGGCTTACGATTACGCTTTAGGATTAGGATTTGAATTAGGTCTGTTTAAGCAATGTCCGACAACGAGCGTGTTTTAACTGAAGCGGATTTTAGAAAAGAAGGGCAGCCCCCCAGCTCTGGAACCAACTATGGTTTAGGATTAGGAACCTACAACGACTCATTGCAAGCAACCTCTGATCAGAAAAAAACACTTTTTTAAAAATGTATACAAATCCATCACGCTCTGGAACAACTATGTTAACATTAACCCTAGACTTTATGCACTTCATCTTCAGTTAGTGCAGGGCTAAATAAAACTGAAACCGAACTGAGCAGTACCAACAAAAAGAATATAACAAAATAAAATGTCCTCACTGCGATCTCGAGCGAAACATTCGACGGCCGGCAACTCGGCGTTGCACATGCTCATCACAAAGCCGTCAAATATTGAAATTTTGTCAGCCGACGACGACAAATCTGGTTTGTTTGATTTCTTTTGTCATTTTTATCCATTGTTCATCTTGCGTCATTTGACAAGCTGCAAGCCATTTCACACGCAATTATCGCACACACGTTAAAATAAAAAGGAAAGCTTTTTCCATAGTTTCGTTTCCGCCACACGGGTCCCAAAACCCCACAACGTCTTATACTGTGCTGTTTCGTGGTCAAACAATAAAAAACAGTGCTCTTGCATTTCACAGCGCTACAGGCAGCCGCACACAACAGTCGTATGCCGTTCCGGAGTATGACAGCGCAAGAGTGCGCCTGTTTTCCGGACATTGTGCGCGCGCCTCAGGCCACCAAAGACGTCTATCTTTACATTCGAAATAAAACGGCACGTGATTGTTGATAAATCGACACCTGTTTTCTTGGTATTTCATTTGTGCGAAGGCAGGTGTAAAGAAACAAACGACAGTTTTTTTTCGGGAAAAGACCGATTTCTTTTTTTTTGAAAAAAATACACCACACGGAGAATGTGCAGACCACCTCTACGCTTTGCACAGAAAGCATGCATCACTTGATCACTCACCCACCAACCAATCAGCTGATCGCCTATAATTTAGAGTTCGACTGTATTTTCAGTTGCAATGTTGGTTACGCGACAGCAGTGACGAAGTGACCAGCGAACGGGTGCTCGATTATATTCCCGAGCCGTACAATAGTGCGTTTGTGTTCAGTCCATCTGTAATTTATGTACAATTGGTTGGTTGGTTGAACTGCTTCTCAGCAATGCCTGCACTTGATGCACACATCACACAATGCGTGTGTGCAATCAATCAACCAATCAGCTGACCAACCAACCAACCAATGGCCTTCTGACCATAAGTCTTTTTTGTTGTGTTTTCCGAATTGTTTGTCGTTCAGGCAATCTTTTTCTGAGACTTTTCCATTGAACTTCTGGAAAAAGATGAAACCTATGGCCACTGCAGAAAACCGTTCGTTTTTATTCCGTCTTTTCAGGCGATCAACAGTTGATCGTGAGAATTCACGGTTTTCTCGATCGATATGGTTTCATTAATTTCGGCAAATTCGAGCTCGCGAAAACCCGCGTCAGTGAGTGTGTTTTGTTTGTTTGTTTGTTTGTTTGTTTGTTTGTTTGTTTGAACCTGTCACTTTGTCGCAGAATCGGAGCATACGAAACTTTGGATTACAGTAACACGAACGAATGTATCGTGTGTGGCAGAAATCCATAAGATACGATAATATTCATAAGGTACGATAATGTTCCTTTTTGCAGTGGGCCCGCGAAAATGCAGCGTGATCGTCGTTGGCGCCGGTATCGCCGGACTGACAGCCGCGCGAAAACTCACGCAGTTCGGATGCGACGTGAAAGTGATCGAAGCAAGGGTTGGTGGCAGGTTTGCAGAAAAGCCAATTCATGCACGACGTTTCCATGCATCCAGCAGGGACACTCAGGTAAAACTGCGAAAACAGCGTGTAGTGCGTAGACAGACGTTTACAAACCCGGCACGTCGCGTCATGCATGAATGCTGGTTTGAACGAACAGCGTTGTAATGATAAATGTGACGTGTTGGATTGCGGTTTTATTTGCTCCATGAATGAGACATGACGCGTCGGATAAAATTAGTGTGCATGAATTGGTCTTGAGTTTGAGTTAAACAGCCAAACTGTGACGCATATGAGCGATCTGTGCGTTCTGACAGTCGAATCTGGTATGCTGGTTGACTGTATCCAGCTGGGCAGGTGCAATCAATGAGCCGAATTCAGAAGCAGCCAATCAGCTGATTGTCCCATGAGTTACAGTTTGGAAGACTGGTCACAAATCGCGTCTCTCTCTGTGCAGAACTGTGCTTCTTGTTCAGAATCGTGTCGGTGGACGTATGGCGACGTTTCAAGCGTCAGAGACGAACCAAATCGGCGACATGGGAGCGATGATAGTCACCGGGCTGTGTGAGCGGTTTTGTTCTGTTGAAAAAGAATCATTCAGAAAAATAATTCACGTGTTTTTTCTTTCATGAAACCAATTTCCAACAAAAACAAACAACCGTTTCAGTGGGCAATCCAGTCACGGTGCTTGCGCAACAAATGGACATTGAGCTGTTGCGGGCGCGTCACGCGACGCCCATATATGGAGCCGACGGTAAAAAGGTTGGCATGCCGCTTCTACGTCCACTGCCCTCATAGCCATGACGTGGTGGAACCCCTGGTGAATAACGCCGCCATGCGGGGTGAGGTGAACAATGCCGCAAATAAGAAAATGCACGGTTCACTGCATTTCGGCGGACTGACCCCGTTCCACCACCACGTCGTTGCTTGTTGTTGTTGTTGTTGTTGTTGTTGTTGGTGTTGCAACTCATCATGAGCTCGGCGTTGCGCCGACAGGGTAGTGTTTCAAATGACTTCAGTTTGCTCGAAGGCGTTTTTCAAAAAATTGAAAATTTTCTAATTCAAGAAAACAAAAGAGTTTCACCGTTTTTTTTTGCAGTGCGACGCCAGCAAGGACGGCATAATCGAGCGGGAGTTCAACCGTCTGCTGAGTATGGCCGCGTACGTGGTGCATTCGCTGAACGTCACCGAGTTGAATGGAAAACCGCTCAGCTTGAACGATCTACTGGAGCTGTTGATAAAGTCCGTTTCGTAATCTGGACTCGTGTGCTGATTGGTTACTGGAGTTTTTTTATTAAAAAAATCGAGTGTTGGTCTAAATTCAAAGTCAAATATTGGTGAGGGTCCTTACTATGATTTTTTAATTGAAATGCAGAAGAAATCGCTATGAAGCCGGGGACGAAATCAAGATCAGATTGAATTGCGCCCTCTGTTTTGATTCTCGTTTGTTTCGTTTTTTCATCAGGCAACACGAGAAACGAATCAAGGAGACCAAACTGGAATTCTATCAATCGATCGTGATGGTACAGGAGAAGATCAGAGACGTTCAAAAGCAGGCTAGTTTGATGCTTTGTCAAATGTAAAGTGTGTTCGTTTAAGCCTGTCACTTTCTCGCAGAGCAGACCATGCGAAATGTGAATTGAATTGAACTAAGAACGACTGTTGAATTGGTTTAATTGAATTGAAACGCGCCATTTGTTGCCAATTACGTTTTCATGCAACTTCGATCTCGTTTGTTATTCTTTCGCAAGCTCTGTATACTACAAAAAGATTACATGTTAAACATACATACAGTACAGAAGAAAACGCGCTTTTGCAGCGCTGTACAAAAACACAAACTTTCGAAACTATGTTTGAAAATGTATGCTGAATTTGAATGAACCGAAGAAGTAGATTTATTTGCAACTTGTTTCGCGTACTGAAATGCGGACGCGCTGATTAATCGTGATCAGCTGGATTGAGCCAAGTGACAGGTCCTAAAGCCAACTGACTCTAAAGACTAATATCATTCCGGTGCAGATGTCTGACACTTTGACTGCCATTGACGAACAGCAACAAGAAATCAATGCCACTGAGAAAGACGATTTTGAGTCGCGATGCGCTCGAAAGGACCTACTGGATCTGTTCAATGTAAAACCTTTTCTTTTTTTGGTTCTGCGACCGTTTCATGCGCGAAGCGGGAATTTCAAAATTGATGTCCCTGAAAACGACCGGGTCACTCGGCTGTTTTGAATTTCCCCAAAATGTACGAAACTAGTTTCCTTTGTGCGTCTACAAACGCAATGAGTCGCACGCAGAACCAAAACAAAATTGATAATGTCCGGTTGAATGTCAAGTTTCCAGTTGGTTTGTTTTTTTATTTTAGGTTTTCGAAAAGTTGAAACGGCAACGCGCTAATTTGGTCGCAAATCTCGACGAGCTACGCAGCAAGAAACCCGTGTTCGTAATTGATCATTGGTGTTTTTTTTTCACCAAATGTTTCACATACAAAGCAAATGAAACGGGAGTTCTCCGTGTTTTTGTTTTCGCTTCGATATCGTTCGCAACTGCAAAACTGAGATCAATTTGGCAATGCGTATAGTATTACAATTGGTGCGAGCACTCTGTTTCTTGCGGTTTCGCCTGGTAAGCGCATGCCGCGAGCTCCCAGACTCGTCAGTGCAACCGGGCCCGGACTGATGTTGCGTTTTTTGTTTCAGTGACACGTACCTGAACAGCAACGATCGTCAGCTGCTCGACTGGCACTTGGCGAATCTCGAGTACGCGAACGGCGATAAATTGACGAATCTGTCGGCGAAACATTGGGATCAAGATGACGAGTACGAGTTTCGCGGCTGTCATATGACTGGTGGGTGTTGGTCGGTTTGCGCAATTTTTGGTGTTTTCCACAGTTTTGGTATTTTTTGCATTTTCACGATTTTTATGTTGTTTTTTTGTTTTTGTCGACGATTTGTCGTCGTCACGTTAGCGATTTGCGGACCGGTCCGTCCGTACACGACCGGCAAGGGAAACCGCGGTGGTACCCCACACGATCGCACTCCTATGCCCCTAGCAATCATACTGCCTCTCTTATTGAATTGAGTTTCAATTAATTTTAGTTGTTTTTCAAGAAAATTTTCATGAAATCGAATCAGCCAAGAATGGGAAAACGAGAAAAAAGAGACTTTGAGAAGCTCCTTTTAAACATGCATTTTCATCGCACTCAAAATCGTCCAATTCGAATTCTCATATATCTTTTTTTTTATTTTCTCCCTTTTGGCGTGATGGGATAGGATGTCATGTGGGTGGTCGAAGTAGCAAAGAAAGAAATAATATCAATTCAGACTTGATACGCGCTAGCTGCACAAAACCTCATGAAACTAGTAACTAAAGTACAAAAGTGTTGCGGTTTTTCAATCAAAAATAATGATCACTCGGGCTTGCCACTAGCATCGTTTTCGAAGGGCCGAAATTGCAATCAAGTTAAGTGAAATGTCAGAATTAGCAAAATGATTGGAAGTGAATTGGTACGGTCAGTACGTAGTGTGAAACCCTTTTTGGAGTTTCATACAAAAATGGTTCGGTTCGGTTTCGATTTTCACATACCAATGCTCTCCTTTTGAGCAGTAAAATTGCCTTCTTCATACTGAATAAGACAATAAGAACAGTCTATCACGCTAATATATGCAACTCGCTGATTGGTCGGCTCCTCACGCTCCGCACCCTTGGGAACGGGATTCAGAAAAAATCATGTTTTTCATTGTTCAACGGTTTGTTTTCATTTATTTCATGCCGAAAAAACATTCTAAATAAAAAACTACCAAATTCCAAAAATTTGCATTGGTCACAATGTCAAAAAATGTCTTTTTTGGTTGATTGACTGCGACGACGTCGTCTATGGTTTTTGGTTTAGTTTTTGCCTTTAGGCATGAAAAGAGCGTGCCGCCGCTGGCCGCTACTGTGTGTCCGAAGCACAGAGAAGAAGAACGCAGCAGGTGACAGTATTTATTGACAATGTGAACAATCTTTGAACAACAATGAATGGACATGGCGCACCCAATGAATCAATTGTTAAAAGCGGGATGAAAACCGTCGAAATCGTTGGAAGCAAGTTTTGTTATTTTGTTTGTTTGTTTTAAATTTGTTTTGAACACGCAGCAGCGGCCAGCGGTACGTTTGAAAGCAAAAATTCTCGACGACGTCGTCGCCGTCAATCAACCAAAAAAAACTTCAGTTTACTAATTTTTTACCAATTCAAACGTTTGGAATTTTGTAGTTTTTGATTTAGAATTTTTTCGGCATGAAAAAAATGAAAACAAACCGCTGAACAACAAAAAAACATGATATTTTCTGAATCCCGTTCCCAGGGGTGCGGAGCGTGAGGAGCCGACCAATCAGCGAGTTGCATATATTAGCGAGATAGACTGTAGAAAAAAGTAGTGAAAGTTTCGTTGCGATCTGTCGTGCTATTGTGTTATTATTAGTAAGTCAAATTTGCAAGTATCTAGATACATTAAAATGACAATACACGTAATGAGCATTCAGTGTAGAGAGATAACACAATACCCTGCGAAAAAAACAATGTGTCAATAATATGTACAAGAACAAAAAAGTGAGTAAAGGTTTCTGGATGACAATTTTCAAATTTAAAACTATCGAAATAAAAAAAGCTTGAGTGCGTTCTTCCGACGCAATCAATCGTTTCTAAACGTGTCATCTAATTAGCTCGCTGCCGAGCAAAAGACCATTCTGGTATTGAGGGTCAGAACAGGGTCATCCAGAAAACGAAACACTGAGAAAACGGTTTTGTTCATCTCAGTACCCACCCACGTACGAAAGCAGTCGAACGTAAAAACTCCGGGGTCCACAAAAGACTAGGACGGTACAGCGTACCAATGACGAACAGGAGACACTGAGAAAACAATGCTACTAAAGCTGCCACTGAAATCGAGTTCCAAGTGTTATTAAGAAGAAAACGTTTTGCTAGTGAAATCGGCGGCATTAAAATTCCCGTTCACGTTTTTCAAGGTTGTAAACGCGTTTTAGTAGCAACATGTCGTCAGTGTTCCGGGTGTTTTTTTTTACATTCGACCGCACATACCATGGCCATATCGTCAACGTCTCCTACTAATGGCCAATTCATGCACGACGTACATATATCCGGCACGTCTTGTAAGGATGTTTGTATAAACGAGCACGAGTTTTAAAAAGATAACGTGACGTGCAGGATTGCTTTTTTGTTCCATGAATGAGACGTGACGTGACGTGCCGCATAAATGTGTGCATGAATTGGCGCTCAAATCACAATGCTCGGTCGTATCGTGCCGTACACGTACGAGTACTGCCCGGTGCTGCTCGCAGTGTCGTCCAGTCGCGGCGGCAACGCGTCGCCGAGCAACTCCCAGAACCTCGAATCGTCGCGCTTGATGCGCGTGTTCGTCCGGAGGCATTTGTCCAACGGATCGTCCAACTTGACGTTCTCGACGTCCAAGTCGGGCGACGTGATAATGACTAGATACTTCTTGTGCTCGCGCAAACAGCCGATGATGATCTTGGTTTGCGCGAGCTGCCACTCGTTGCCGAGAAACGCCGGTGACAAGTACAGCACGTTACACTGGCTGCGGTCCATCAGGCGAAGCGGTTCATCCGAGACCCGATGGAACTCGTTCATCTGCGTGTGCTCGTGCAGTAGGCAGACCTGTTGTTTGAACGGGTGCAATATTCAGAAAATGTTTTGATGGATTTTGGTGTATTGGTATCACTGGATGAAATATCGACTGTGACGAGGACATTGGCTCCATGGGTCGTTCAGCGTCCGTTCATCCCTGCACGAAACTTCCGGAGTTCGGTACCTTCGGGTTTCATAACCGCTGTCCGACGTACAATTAAAGAACGAAGAATGAGGCGTGCATCCAACCTGATACGAGCTTTCGTGCTCCAGTCTCGTTGCGATCTCCTCGACGTCCCGCTTGTCCGCTCGACTATACGTGATGAACACGTCATAGCCGAGTATCGGTGTCGTCGTCGTCGTGCTCGAGCTGTTCAGGCTCGCAGGCGATCGTTGCGGCAACGGATGGAGACACTCACTCGTTCCGTGTTTGTTGTTGTGTCGCCTGGTGCGCACCAGCATTAGCGTGATCACGACCAACAGCAGCAGCGCACCGGTGGCGCCCAGAATCGCCAGCGTAATCCAACCGATCCACCCGATGTGATCGTCGAGCATACCGACCGTTGTCATGTCCACCGTCAGGTGACTGTCGGCGGCATCGCCGATGTGCGGATAGCAGAGCGACTTGTTCAGCTCGTGCTGGAACGTCCAGAACTTCACCTTGACCGTGTTGCCGTCGTTCGGCGGCAGTACGGACAACGCGCCGCTCTCATTGGCGTGCGTGACGAGGTTCTCGACGCAATGCAGCTCGATCGTGTCGTCGACCTGAAATGTTCGTTAAGGACGTCAATGTTTTTACAATTGACTCATCAAAATAATTCAAAAGTGGCACCAATCAACTGACTGCCTATTTAGAGTTCGGCTCTAACCTTTTGCTGATTCTGTGCCGAGCGAAGCCATCGCTGTATCTCAAATCGGTCGTTGCAGTCGCAGCGCCACGGATTGCGGCCGAGTCGAACGTGCCGAAGTCGCGGTGACGCCGTCAGCACAGCGTCCGGCAGTTGCTCGAATTGATTGCCGTCGATGGCGAGCGTTCGTAACTGTGGCAACGCTTTGAACGCGTTCGACTCCAGTTGCGTCAGTTGATTGTTGCTCAGGTACAGTTCTGCGGTGCGATTAGTGCTGCGGAACTCGTCGCCTCTCAGCTCGGTCAACCGATTGTTGCTGAGGTCGAGCAGCTCCAACTTGCTCAGTCCGTTGAACGCCTGCGGATCGATCGTTGTAATGCCGGAGTTGTTCAGAAACAGTCGACGAAGCGTGAACCGGCCGAGAAACGCGTGTGCCATGATGTGCGGCATGTTGGCGCCGTCCAAATAGAGTACGGTCGCGTACATCGGCATGCGACGTGGGTTCAGCTGATCGTCGTGCAGACCGGTGCACTGGACCATGTTGGTGACCATCATGTTGTCGTGGAAACATCGACAGCCATCCGGGCAGATGCTTTTACAGTCGCAGCCGTCGAACTTACAGCAGCCGCAGCCGGGAGCGCACATTTTGGTGTATGGACATAGCAACTCGGAACGGTCGATTTCGCTCAACAGGTGAACCTGGAAGAAGGGCGACATCACAATGGAAACTTGTTCGATTGGATCTTGTGATGACAAAGAATCAAATCATTCGTCGTATCTTACCGTTTTCTGCGTCGCGTGAGTGCATTTCAAATCTCCGATGTCGACCACACTAATGCCGCTGTCCACCGTCAGCAGCCACTCCATGTGACAACTGCAGTCCAATGGGTTATCGCTCAGCCTCAGACGTAACGGTGGCGCTAACGCCTCGCGGAGTCCGTGTCTCTCCATTGCTTCCCGTCGCAGCTCGTGCAACTGGTTATGCGACAAATCCACTGCCGTCAGTCGATGGCATGGCAACAGTGTTCCGTCTTCGACCAACTCCAACTGATTGCGGCTCATGTTCAGCGTGACCAGTTTCGCTGGAAGCACCTGCTTATTCAGTTGGCTAAGCTCGTTGTGACTGAGATCAAAATGATTCAACGCCATGTCGCGGTGCGGTTGACTGTTGGTGAGGTTGAGCACGCGATTGTGACTGATCGTGACCGATTGGACGTTCTCGGGCAGTTTTGCGAGATCGATCAATCGCAACAAATTGTGGTCGAGTCTGATCGCTCGAAGACCGACTATGTCCGTAAAGAGTCCGTCGATACTGGACAGCGCATTACGTCGTAGGTTGATCGACGCTAGTAATGGACACCGATCAAAGCTGTTTGGCGCGATAGTTTCAATGGAATTCCACGAGAGATCCAACTTTTGAAGATTCTGAATATCCTCAAAAACGTATCGCTCGACCGCGCGAAGGCTGTTGTGTGATATGTTGAGCAGGCGCAGCAGTGGCAACTTGTCGAAGACGAATTTCTTCATTTCTGTCATTTTGTTGAATGTCAGATCGAGCTGTTCAAGGTGTTGCGCCTCGATCAGACTAGTTGGCAGGTTGCGCAGTTGGTTGCGCGCGAGCGTTAGCCTGGTTAACCGTGGCAGTTCAACGAACACTGACTCGTCGATGTTTATTAGAGAATTGTCAGTGATGTCGAGATCGGAGAGCGACTTCAGTCCTCTGACTTGAATGCCAGTTAACGCGGTCAGTTGATTGTGCGACAGATCCATTGCTTCCAATGAGGTCAACGGTTGGAACACGCCCGGTAATAGTTCGACCAATTTGTTGCTGGCGACAAACAGGCGTCGCAAAGCGGTGTAGTTTTTGAACATGTTCGTGTGCAGCGTGCGATAGTGGTTCGAGCTCAGATCCAATTCCTGAGATTTTGGATTTGTCTTTTCTTTCGTACTGTACTAGTCACTGATGAAGAAAGATACGAGAAACGAGTGTTTACCTCAAGTTTGTTGCTGCCGATCATTCCCGTCTCATGCGTATCGATCAGATTACCGCTGACGTTCAAATGCGTCAACTGCGCCAGTTTGCTCAGCACTGGCGGTAACACAGCCAATCGATTAGTCGACACATCCAAACGTCTGGTCATCAGTGGCAGATCGTTGATTTCATCGATGCTGTTTGCGTCGAGCCACAACTCCGCGATCTGGCTTGCATTGTTGAACGCGTGTTGCTCGATGCGACCGATTCGGTTGCCGCTGAGGTACAACGCCCGCAGTGTGTTCATTCGGCGAAGTGCGTTCGGCTTTAGCTGGGTGATCTGGATTGGAAATCGGAAAACTACCGGTGGAGTTAAAAAACGAAGAAAGAAGAACAGATGGAAATTATCTCACTAAACACGAAAACCGACCTTATTCCCGCTGACGTCGAGCAGCACGAGCTCCTGTGTGCACTTGCTGTCCGCGTGCACGCCGACATCCGTCATCGACCGGACGTCATTATGCGACACGTTCAACATTTGCAGACTGCGCATTTGACACAGTGAATCGGCCGGCAATCGTTGCAGTTTACTATTGGTGATGGTCAACTTCTGCAGGTGCTCCAGTCCAGCGAATGCGCTGTCGTCAAAGCGAACGTCGCCCATGCGGTCGAGTCGAAGCGTCTTCAGATGCGGTAACGCGTCGAACAGCTTCGACGGCAACGGGCGCATGTTGTACGCGGCAGGGTCGTACATGCAGCCGCTGATCTGCAGGTGCTGCAGTTGCGGGAAGACGGCAAACATGCGTGGCCGGAATGTGGACGCGCTCATTGAATGGCAATCCACGGTCAGACTGGTGGTGTCGGCCGCGGGGAACGTCACGAACGGCAGTGCAACGTCCGGAATGTGCGACCACTGACAGACGATCTTCAGTTGTCTGGCGTCGGTCGGGTCCGGCAAGCAGTGGCACTTTGGCGGGCACGAGTACGTGACGCCGTGTGTCGTTGAAGTCCAGAAAGTTGCGACGAAAATCAGCAGCCGAAATAGCCGCCGTTTGTCCATGATTAGAATACTGAGTACACTTTGTGACAATGTTCGATGACTATTAGTCGCCATTGGCTGTGTTATGGCCGTCTGGTGTTCGGTGGGTTTGTCAGTGACCACCTGCTACAATTGTGCGTCATGAAAATCGTAATTGCAGACATCTGGAATAGAAATTTATAAAAAATTTTGTCAATTCGACAAAGCGTATCGGTTACAAACACTTAATTCACGACAGGAGGCGTGAACACGATGAAACCGGTGATTAATCACCACCGATGTCGACAAATGCAAGTGTGAATATGACAAAAGCGCATATTTAATGCGTTTGTGGCTGTAAGTAGTTGTCGACGTTGGACATGGTGAATTTTAATAATGGGTTTTATGAAAAGAATGCCAACACACGACAGAAGCGGAGACGTGAAGAATAACCGAAGAAATGTGCAACAAACAACAACGAAATAAAGTGCGGCGTCGACAGGATCGATCTAAACGATATGCAGTCTCAACATGCACACGCATGTGCGTCGTGTAGGTTGTGTGGTCGTTAACTTTCTGTATACAAAGCACGAAACGGGTTCGTTGGTTTTGTTCTCGCTGTTGTTACAACCAACTTGCTGTACGATCAAGTTGGCAAAATTGATTCAACCGTATGCACAACGACGTGCGTAATGCGCTTTGTGCACTGTTATACTAATTTTGTGTGCACGCACACAGGGTTGCGTGTTGCATGCTGTCCATGCGGACGGGCAAACTTTGACTGTTTGCACATGTAGCAAATTGTTAAATTGTGATTGTGAAAAAACATGAATCATGGTCTGCCATTGAGTGCATTTGGAATTATGAACCTGGAAAATACCCTCAGCGAACGAGTTCAGAGAAGCGATGAATTCAGCAAAAAAAATCATCAAAAAATGCTGCAAGTAATTGATTATTGACGACATACTGTCAGTCACTGTCAAACAAACATCGCTGAACAGGAGAGTTAAGAAGAAATCCATTGTCGGACTATTATGAACAGTGCAAAACCCTGTTCATTGTGGTTGTTTCTGCAATGACAGTGTGCAACAACAATCAAACCCGCACTCAGACACATACCGCTATAACACGCCGAAACACGCACGCGTCTGTTAGTGTGTGCGACGGTGTGTAGTTTGAAAACGAGCTTCAACCACAACAAAACCAGCGCGACTGATTATTATGTATATATGGACGGTGTGTAAAGGAAAGTGAAATGCCTGAGCCCGAACGACAAAACGCTGCTTGCCAACCAACCGGCCGGGCGGGCCCGTGATGGGAAAAATTGGAAAAAGTCAATTTCAATATATCGCACGGGGCGAAATCAACTGCGATGATCCGGGACCGCCCGCAGGTTTTGTCTTGCTGCCAGAGGCTGGTTGCGTCAATGACATTACGAGCGTTTTATTGGGCAAGATATAACCGACACGATACGCACACCTCAGCTACACACCACACCGGCGTGTCTGTTCTCCCATGGTCGCATTAAGCTGGCCAATAATAAAATTTACAATAATAATAATAATGTTTTTGTTGGCTCTGTGTATGTGTGTGTCTGCTACGCACACTGACTGCAGCACATCCGACTGTTCAGCTTAAACTTCTCTCTTTGGTGCTGGCAACCACACCGATGTGAAACAAGTTTTAAGTGAAATACGCCGCAGGTGATCGCTATGATAGATGATGGAAAACGAAAAACTATATGCGAGACTAATTGTTATCAACTGGATGCGAAGCACGTGCTTTCGTCGAAAATCAGTTTTTTTTCGATTTTGAGCAAAAAACACAAAAAGTAGCAATCGCGAGTCGGCCGCGTTCATTAGGACGCCAGCAGCCGAGCGCGGCGGCGTCACGCCGCTGAGGCGTTGATAATAACGGCGCAAAATGTGTGTGTTGGTTGTTCTCGGTTGTTGTTTGGTTTGTTTGTTATGACGGCGCGAGCATTTCTGTCGCGACCACCCGAGCGTGTACAGCGGCATATTATTGTGCATGGCGGACTATATCGCCGGTAACAGGCACATGGCAGACACATTTATGAGGGGTGAGTGCCATTGATTCTTCCTGCCGCCCGCGGATGTGTGGTTGGCGGATGAGTGTATCGACTTGACGCGGTCAAACACGCACACGCTTGGCGCGCGCGCTCTGGCGATCTCTCGCGCCTCAGTGGTTTTTCGACGCTGACGCAAAACATTCGGCAACTTGGTTATTCGAGAAACTCGATTTGCCGCATTACTTTCCGCGAAGCAAAAAACGCCATTTATAGATATAATGGATGGCGTTGTGGCGGTTGGTTGGTTGGCTGGGTTTCAGTTTGTTTCCTGAAATTACTGTATATATTGAGAGTGTCCCTTTTATGAGACTGACTGACGAACTACATTGTGCGGCAGTCAGAAAACGTCACAAAACGTCACACGCACTCAGCCCAGCGCCATGAGCGACACCTATTGAATGCGAGCAGCTTCGCTAATATGACGGATGGCTTTATGACGTGAAAATTTAGCCCGACCTACCGCACATTACTCTGCAGTTATTGCTGTACTGGCCACAAAAAAACTCGACGGAACGAAGCAACCCCAGTGAAGTTCTGCGCAACTGCAAGTCGCCGAACGTGTGGCTTCGGAACTGGTGTGCGATAATAAAGTTACATGAAGAAAAGAAAAAGTTGGAAAGCGCATGGAAAAGTCGACGGAAATGTGAACAATATCGTTTCAGCGGTTATATTGCACCGGACCTTAATTGGTGTTATTTACGGCACCACGATTAAAGCAATCATTATTGTTGATTACCTATGTCTGCGTTCGAAAGCAACGAGAGACGAACATATCAGAAAATGTTTACATATCTTGAAGACGAAATTTGTTTGTTGCAATCCGGGGGGCTGTAAAAGCGCTCATGCAAAGAAACAGCAGTGATGGTGATTGTGGTGGTGTGAGTGTAGGCGCTGTCAGTGGCGTTTGACATTGACAAATGTCATTTTCACAGCAGTTCTGCCGGTACGCGCACACGGGACGATCATAACAAGAATTGTAACGTTTTTGACATAATATTTACACAGCGGAGATAAAAGAGAAACAAGACGAAAGAAATAAAACGTGATTATACGTTGTGCATGTGTCCTCCCAGCCAATCGCCGCCGCCATACCGCGACTAACTAACTTATTGCTATTTCCAGCAATCAATTCATGATGATGTCCCAAACAGATAAATAGTCGCTGTTGGACTGCCCAGTCGTCTGGATGGAAATGTACAAAATCCAATACGACTGGCAGAGCTGTCAAAAGTTCAACCGTCTGCTTAACAGTTATTCGGGCGTTACAGTGCCACTCTCGTCGCGAGACTAATAGCATTAATAGAGTTGTTTTAATGCGAACAGACGAGATTGTGTGGCTGTGCGCGCACACGCGGAGTTTTCGCCAGTGCAAAATTAGCGGCGTTAACTTAACTTCGCATATTAGTCGCCTAATTTCACCCGTGATAACAGTTTGCGGCGAAAGTTTTCGACAGCCGCTGCAAAAAAGTTTCGTGAAAGTGTCTGTGAAAACGGCAGTGAGTCAGATAAAGGCGCAGCGAAACGTACACAAAATGGAGAGAAACATCGCAGGAAGAGCAGTTTAGTTAGTTGTGCATGTTGGCGCGAATCAGCGCTAATGCAGGCTGACTGACAAATTACACTGGTGCCGTTGCAATGCGGTTGATGGCAATATGCGAAATGACCGTCAGCGCCGAATGCAAACTGACGGGCCAGATGCAGTTTTGCGGTTGCATCGCGAACAAAAAACTCGGAAAACCAGTTTTGTACTTGCTTATTTGAACGGCAACTCTGAATCATGCACCTGCTTGAGTGTCTCTCTAAAAAAGGTAGAAAACAGCAGACAATCGTCATCGGTAATGATGATTTGCATGTGATGACTGTCAATGTGAAATTTTGATGGCAACAAAACGCGCAAGAAGGTTGGAATAATGTAATGATGTTACTTTGATGTATCAAACGATTCTTTGCGCATCCTTGACGCAGAGAGAGAGACGAGAGAGAAAGAGAGGTCGGGAGGTCGCGCGCGTGCGTGGTGGCGGCGAAATTGTCAATCTGAGCAAAAATTCGCCGAATTAAAATTGCCTTTCTCCTCTAACGCTCATTTGTATTATTAAAACCGTCTGTCGTGTCGTGCGTGTTCGACAATGAAGAAGCACAGATAGACTGACTATGATGAAGTATCAACAACAACAACAACAATCGAAATGTGTAGCAACAAACAAAATCGAGTGATCTCGCACTCGAGATCATGATTGATTTTGAATGCGTTTGAGATATACGCAATTCAAAAGCACACACACACATGCGTGCTGCTTGCTTCGGACGCACAAAGCTGTGTCTGTGTCCAAACACATGGCTTGTAGAATGGATCTTTTTACACACCGTGTGCACGCCATGGTGTTTTCTGACCTGGTGGCTCGGTCACGGTGGGTTTTGAGCACTAAACTAGAGCAATCTAGATTAGATCTCAATCCGGATACCATTGGAGGTGATCAGGCTGGTGTGCGTGCACGTGTGCTGGTGCTGTGCGTTAAGTGAGGGCAAAAAAAAGAACGAGCCCAACGCCAGACGCGTAATTCGATGCCATTTCAGAATTCGCGTATTTTAGATTGGGTGGGTGTTGACTTGACGGGCGAGTTGTTTATTATTGTTAGCATTTTATACGCCACTCATATGCACCTTCAACTGAAATGGAGTGTTGAATGAGAGGCTCTATAAGCTGTATACAAGCTCGAGGGGCGTTTAAGCGTGCTACACGCAAAACAAGTCGCAAAACAAGACGACTATATAGCCGGAGGAGTTGTTCAGCTGTCATGTTTTTGCGGGTGTGGTTGGTGTTGGTTGATGGTTCGCTCGCCATTCGGATACGATTATGCCACTTGTGCTGAAGAAACACGCTGTTCGATTGTATACCCGAGAATCTGCCGACTTTTGAAAATTTTGACGAGTGTCGAACAGCTGGCGTCAAGATCGACACGACACGGAACCCCAGAAATATCAGGCTAGTCTGCTGGACTGGATCGCGCGCAAACAACTATGACTACACGTGTGTCTGTGTGGGATGGAAACGGATCCGGCTTCGGCCGTTTAGATCACAGAGATTAGTCATACATACAAGGACATGGGGTCGACACGACGGTAAAAAATGGCATGAAAACGGCTTTTTTCGCACTCGTGTTGGTCGGCGCACGCAGCGGGCGGCCCACTTTGCCGGAATCACCAAGACGGACAAATCAATGAAACGATGACAAGGTCGACTGGACACGTTTACAACAAAAACAAGACACACAGGAACACTGATCCGGTAACACTAATCGGATGAAATGACTCTTTTGTCGCACCCGGACGGCTCCTGCCTGCTGATATTGCGCACTTGAGAGAGCGAGAGAGAAAGCACAATTGGTTTTATTGTGCTCATACAGCACTTGAGCGAGTGTTGTAACGAGGATTGAGCAGCTTATATGGACCACTTGAACGGTATGGCCCTCCTCAGACATGGTTGCTCGAATGGGCTGAGCGGTGAACGGCTGCGCTTCAAGAGTTTCGATGTTGTGTCATGTGAACAGTTTTTGGGTTCTTTTGGTTTCCATTCATTCCCAAATCGGCGGCCATTATTTGATGTTGATGTTACTATTCGCGTATCCAGCCGCCGGGGCGCAGTTACAAACAAACATCGATGAAGGGTCTAATAACAATAATCTTAATAAACCAATATAAAGGCAATATCGTGAATATCGCAAAAAGATATACAGGCTTGTATTTGTCCGCCAAAAGATCCGCACACAAATGGTCGCACACGCGAATTGTGGCGTTTATGATAATAAATAAGCCGTAGGGGCGGAAACACTTAACGATTGCGATTTTATTGACGATATAGGTCCCGTTTGGAAAAACGCTCCATGGAGTGCGGTGGGAAGTGAATGCAGACCATACAATCGCTTTGTCATTGTGACGTGTACACGCTGTTAATGATGAATTCAGTTTGTACGTGCGTGTAGCGCATGTGCGTGTGTTACACACGTGCGCACGCGACCAGAAATGAGAATGGAGAGGAAATACTCCCGCCGAAATGCGCAGCCTAGACGGTTTGGTATCCATTCTAGAGCTGCGTGCGGTTTCGGTTGTTTGTTTGTTTGTTGTTGTGGTAATGGTATTGGCATTGAAGTTTGTATGTAGTATGTGTGACGTGACGCTCGTTTCAAATGATCGAGAGCGCGCACACAATGGACTTGGTCATACCAGCCACTTGGCCATTGTCGTCGTCGTCGTCGCTGTTATGGGTTTGCACACGCACGATGAACATCGTCATCATCATCGCTCCTCTAAAATCCGGAATCGGAAATGGCCTCTTAGCTTGCGTGATGCCGTCTCGTAGCTGAAAAGTTTTGTTCAGAATACAAGGGCAAACACGGACATGCGTCCACCAGCTCTTGTGAGTATGATTTGGATGTGTCTAGTGGTCTTGACAGTATGAACTCTTGTCTCGCCCTACTAGCTACACCGGCCGTACTCTGATTTTCGACATGAGACAAACGGTCTCATTGAGTGTAGCGCTACTACACGACAAGAAAGTACAGAGCACGGGTGCAATAGAACCGCAATAGTTTCCGATTGTACTGTCAGCAATGTGTCGCTCGTTTGGCCAGCTGTACGAATGGGTGAAATCTGAAGAATTCGGGTGTATTGCGAAACTATTGTGTCGAGAGCGATGAATGACGCGCGCTCTCTGCTTGCATGGTGGCACTTTCGGTCGGTGGTGTTGTGATTGAGGCCAGTGTTTGTGGCCACCCACGCCCACGACGCTTGATTCTAATGCGGAGAGAGTGACTGTGCATCTTCCGCTATTCGCTACGCAAGCAACTTTTTTGACAAACACGAGGACAATATGAAAAATTTTGTCCATCGAAAACGACCCGCCGGGAATATGGAATACATTTCGTCCGCACAATTGAAATATTCGTGTCCTTTTCGGCGAAAATATCAATTGCCGATAGAATCCGTGCCGTTCAATTCCGCAGGGGCCAGTTATACACAGCGACAATCTGCCTGTGTGCCGCCAATTCACCGAAATGGACAAGCACGCGGCCTGTTGCTTCGGCCATCCGTGTAACTGGCCGCTGGCGAGCCATTAACGAGAACGCTTCAATTTCTCGGTGGTACACAGCCGAAATTACACATGCCGATACGCCGAAATCTGGATACTGTGGTCCGCCGTTTTCGCATTTAGTCCCGGGCTGGCACTAAGTAGCTGCAGTTGTTGTCTTTCGGTTTGTTTACCGCGCCGGGTGTACTGCTGCGCTTAAACGCCACATAATATCAAGAATTGGAACTACGAGAGCGGCCGTGTTCGTTCGTTCGGAATTTCTCGCAAATGATTACTATTTTAGCGCCAGTATGACCATGTCATTCGAATGTGAGTTCATACGAGCGTGCATGCATAGTATTTTTACCGCGAGACTGGAACGCACAATAAAACGCAGCTCTCCCCGGCTATTCAAGTTCACGGAACTGAATACAAGCACCCAGCGCAGTGCAATTGCAGAGTCATGCAATTAGCGTGGTGCTCTTTTGACTGTTGTAGAGTGACAGACAAAACGGACAGCTTATGTTCATACATACTGTCTTAGTTTTGATGGTGAGCTGCTATAAGCCCGTTTTGGGTCCCAATTTAATATCATTGAAGTGAACCGCAGCGAAACTCTCTGAAGTGTGTCTTTCTGTATGTGTGTGAGCTGCGAATTGAGCAGCGGCACAAGCAGTCTCGCTATGCAACAACGCGCTTTTATGCGTCTGTGTGTTCTTATGATAGACGCGGTCTCGAAAGACGCTAACAAGCTGTCGCAAAGTGGCTGAAAGGAAACACGCATCCACACGCGTTCTAGTTGACGTGTGCGGGCTAATTTTGCGACGATCTAGCGCCGCACATAATAATAATAATAATACTAAAAATAAAAGTGAGTGCAACGCACGAAACTGAAACTGCAACGTTGACTATCATCATTTTGTAACAATCAACACAGCCGACTGAACAACTGTGGTGAAATGAAAATTACTTTTGCCATTATTTATGTGCGAAGTTTGCTGAGTGTTTTTCCCTTAATCAGCGGCAAAAGCTGACGTGTGGGCGGGTGGGCGCAAAGAAGAAAATTCGTCAAAAAACGCGCCAAGTGCAACAACGACACGGCGAGAACCGAAAAGATAAACACGCGAATGTCGGCAAAGAATCATCGTTTTATGGCCGATTGCGCGCGCACACGCACCACCGGACGTCTCAAAATGCATAAATAGAAGAAAGATGATTGAGTTGGACACAAGAGAGAGAGAGAGAACGACAAGTGGAGACCACATGTGGATGCAGTATGCCAGCTGCCAGTGTGTCTCCTACATTTTTGTTTTTTTTTGACAAAAACGACCAAAATGTGCAATAGGCTTGGTCGGTTTTCAGTTTTTTTCTGTGCGACCAGATCTCAGAGAAGCTGACAAAATGGGATGCCCCGGAAAAAAGGAACCGGAAAGCAGAAAACTGTATTTTGCGCCTCGCGCGTGCGTGCGCGCACCGCCGCCTGAACATGGAATTGGATTCGTCTCGCGGGGATTTAGCGCAATAGTGTGTTTGCGTTTATTATTTGGAACGAAGATGGATACAGATGGAGGATGATAGTGTCGTGTTGTTGTTGGTGGTTTTTTAGGCTGCATGGTTTACCGTCCGTCCGCTTTTTTTGGCGTGCGCAATTTTTGCATGGTGTGATCGTATGATCGTCGTTTTATGGCCGTTCCGTTCGTCTTGGTAGCAGCAGCAGATGAAATCAAACGGCGAAAGGAAAACACCACAGACAGATACATGAAGAAGAAGAAGAAGAAACGATTCCGTTGGAAAAAATAACAGAACACAGTAGTTGTTCTTCATAATATAGCGTCTGTAACATACTGTGTCCGGCGTGTCATATCAGAGGATTCAGCCCTCAATCTGATATTTCAGAGATTACCACACCAAAAACCGCAAAATCGGCAGGCGACATGCAGCTTTGGTCGCCTGTGTTTGGACACAGCAAAAGAAAAAAAGAAATAAAAACAAACGGGAGGACAGAGAGCGATGCTGGTATACAGTCAATGCGACATAAAAAAGCGCGGCTGAGGCCATTCGGTCATAAAACTGCCCAATATCGACGGGTGGTTCGTTTTGTTTGTTTCGTCTGGTCGTGGTGTGTTGTTACGTTCGGATTATAATTTTGATAATATGTTCCGAAACAAACACTGAATAGAGCGAACGAAACCTTTGAGCATCGGTGAAACCGCGGCATTCTGCTAGTCTGGGCAAAGCAACCAGAAAAAAGTGCAGATGCTGAAGCGTTTGTCGTTTCAGCGAGCCAGCTTTGTTTACTCACACAGCTACCGTATCCCGGTGAAAAATGAACTGAACTGGAACATTGCGAATGGATGGATAGTCGCATTGATTTGACACATGAACACCAATGTTCGAAAGGTGTACCGAGCCGTTTACTAGCAGCTTGGCATTTTTTGTTTCATGATATTGCAACACCGCACTTATCACTTTCTGCCTTGTTCGCATTGGACAGGTTCGTTGGAGTGCGAAAAATTAACCAACGGTGATATCGCAAACAGCCAGAGACGTGTGATATTGAGAGGTTTTGCACTGTCTGTGCACACACCAATCAATGGTGGTTCTGATAAACACGACAACTGTTCGGAGGTCAGAATGCAGAAAAAACCGAAAGTCGTAACATGGAGACGTCATGTGGTGTGGGCCAATGAATCAGATAGAAAAAACACCGAAACACCGGTGTATTTGCATTTGCTAATGACCGTATTCATGTGCACTGTTGCATTCCATGAAAGGCACCAACAATCGAAAAAGCGCCACTTTTCTCGTTTTGCCACCTGTCTCGCTCTTTGAGACTTTTGGTTGAGGACTGTTAGAAATATTGCAATTTATGATTGTTCATGATCGACCTAACACCGCTATTGTGTCAAGAAAACAGCCGGTTCTGATAGATTTCACAGAGCTCCTGCATGTGCATATGTGCCTTAATTAAATGTCATTAATCCACCTGCGCCCATATGGTCGCCGCGCTAGCCGCGAGTAGCCCTCTTGGGCGCGATTTTTCGACTTATCATTATTATCCTGAGGCTCGGCTGTGTCTCTATGTTTCACGTCGTCTAACGACTAATAAATACGACATGAAAGGTTGAAATGCCGCTCTCGTCTTTGAGTCGGTCGGTTTTTCGCGATCGAATTGAACAGTGTAGTGTACTCCATATTCGGTCATTTAGGGGACAAGCTGGTAAGCACTAATTAGTGCGTTGCGCCGTGTTTGTGTGGACACGGGCCAGTTCTGACACACAGTGGCGTGATACATTGTGATTAAAATGGAATAAAAAGCGGCGATCGCGCAAACGACTCCAGTGACATTGATAGCGCGGCGGCGTGGTCGTGATGGAATGGGCATAATAATGATTGCTGATGATTATGGATACTGTTGTTGTTCAGAGAGAGAGAGAAAGTCACAAATAAAAACACGTGGTCGTTTTCACTAATGACGAGACATTATGGAGCTTATTGTGTTAGTTTATTCGGCCGAACACACTACATATTGTCACATAGATTACGCCACTATTCGCTCCTGAAGCGCGGAATACACGGAAAAAAATATTAATAACATGCGTAAATGCGCTAAATATAACTGTCTCTACCTGAGGGCTCCGGATGACAAATGCGCTCAGTAGACTCGTTTCGACCAGCGGAATATTGCGGCGTGCGGTGTGTGATTAGCAATGCGGCCGATTTATTGTGACACATCACGACGGAGAGACGGATTAAAGCCAGTATTATGACTTGCAATTTCGTACCTTTGAGGCTGCCTGGGAGGCTGCAGGCAAGCATAAGTCGCCAGGTAATGGACGTAATTAGGGCAACGTACACTGCTGTACTGCGGAGGCAGGAACGGGGACAAATAATAATTTCAAGACCGATCGTTGTACGTTTCGCGAAGCGACAAGCAACAACGGCAAGATGAGAATGGGGAGCATGGGACGACGCGACACCTCCATAGCTGTGTCGGATAGTATAGATCGGCCGTCTAGCCAGTGACAGTTTGCATCTGCCCTTCTCATGAGTCCTGACAAAATGTCGACTTAGTAGTAGCGCGTTTACTTTTCAAATCGTTACTCTCCCCACGCGCGTCATATCTTGTATAACAAAATCGAATATTACGAAAATTCCAATCAAGAGTGGTCAAGTGAAATAAAAGATGCTTATCATATTGCTACTTGCGAGATCTAAACAGTTGATTTGAATTGCGAAAACGCTAACTACAATGTAGTTGTGCGTCCGCGTGTGCAACAACACGCATAATTTACAGTGAAAAATGTGCAGCACGAAGAAGATGGCTATCTTGAATGAATGACAGAATGAATAAATGGCGAGCAAAAAATCTAACCAAAAAAATTGTGAGCACTTACTGAAACGCACTGTAAATGGAAAAGCACTGAAGCACGGAAAATGGAATCGCGAAAAAGATAGGGCTTTTGAATAACGGAATTAAGGAATCAACGCGTAGTGCAGGACTATTGGTTAAATCCGGCTAGAACCAAACAATTGTTGCACAATGAAGTCAATAAGATAAATCACGATATATAGATCATATCGATGAGTAACCAGAACAGAACAATGTACAACCAATCAGAATTGAATCGCCAACAATGGATGAAGACACTGTAGGTGGTTTAGGTTGAGAAAAACTAAAACTGTCAGGTGTCACTCAAAACAAGCATTGATTACAAGTTTATGGTGGAGTTATTGGGCAATTTGGACGTGGTGTGAGGGTGCCCGGAGGCAGAATAATAGATAGCTCGATATTGTCTCAAGAAGATCGTGTCGAGACAAGAATCGCTTTGATTGCGTTGATGTACAGGAAACAGGTCAGTCCAGGATGTACACTAAGTAATGAGTATCAAAATCAAAATCAAAATCTGGCTACAAGAGGCTCATTCGAGAGGGATTTTAGCGAAAATTCACTGACCAAAACACTTCTGAGAGCGAAACGAAACACGGCGATGAGCAGCTTCCGCACGCGGATGAGGGATATTCATGCGATGCGCTTAAGTGGGAATTACGAAACATGACCGGCAGCGGACGAATCTCGGAACGGCAGAAGAGGCTCAGAGGGGCGGGGCAGCTGGGCGCGGGCGCAGGTCGAGTGTGATGGTGATACACAAGGTACACCAGGGTAAAAAAAGTGGAGAGCAAGCAAAAAGGCCACGATACTAAAGTGTTACGCATGCTTGACTCGAGATCCGACTGCATAACGGTGGTGGCTGTGGACGCGTCTGATTGGTGCTGTTGGCAAACATCACATGTCACATCAGTTGATACACCCGAGAAGCAAGCTGCTTAGGCTTCGGCATTACGTTGTGTACACACACATGTGTGTCGTAAAACGCAGCGCGAAGACAATGTCGAAATGTAAGCGCTGCCCTGCCGGTAATTAAAACCGGAGCGCACCACCGAACCCCCACCACTCAATTCAATATGTACCCTCACTCGAGCTCAAGCCGTTCGAGAAACAGTGTGCATGTGTGTGTGTGTGTGTGCGGTTTTTCGAATTCTATTTCGACTGCCACTACACGGCTTCACGTGGTTTCAACGTTGCATGAGCATGCTCTTTGAAAACGGTGCACACGATTCGATGTTCAATTAATAAATCGACGCACAATACAACTGATCGAGATTAGCCGGTGCAGGTCAATGGGTAGAGCAACCAGAGCCCGGAGGGAGAGCCAAAAATGAATAAAATGAAACAATAGAGAGAACAACAGTAGCAAATCGACCGTGCGGCTTAAGACAGATTGAATTTTAATGAATCAATATATTCAATATTGCAACCGTTGTTTGCTGTATTTTTTATCGGTCTTGCATTTGATTATGTCGAGATATAAAGCTTAGATGGTGAAAATCTCGAAATCCCCACGTGTTCCACTATGCTTCTACTATTAGCTAGTAGCTATGGGGTACGTAGCTGTGATGCAAAAGTGAATGAACGAATAGAGAGAATTATAATTATTGTTTCCGTTCACCACCGAAAACGGTGAAACAATGCGACCTTGAAACATGCAATTATCAAATGGAACACTTTTGAATGCTCACACACCATCCAACTAAAATTCACGCGCTCAATTTGGCTCATTACAATGAGTACTATAACTGAGCAGAATATGGAATGTGCTCAGTGATTTTATATTATTCGTGAGAAATGGGGCATTTTCGAACCGGGAAAGCTCTGTTGCCATTGCTGGTTTCAGCCTACTGAATATGATCGGTTTGTTGGTTCCATGATCGCAGAAATATGAAACCAGAATCAAATCATTGAAGTCAATATGGCCGGAAAATCAGTGCGGTGAAAAAAATGAGACACTCAAAACGTAATCGCGATTACAGTATTGCTGAATCGGGAATTGGTGCTTTTATGTCGTCACAGAATTACAAAACCACCAAACGAACAAGAAAACTATGCCGGGACGCAAGTTACACAACCGTAATTGAGGCTAGTGACAATCATTGAAAAGTGTGACAAATAGACATCCAATCAAACAATCAAATCAGTCAAGTTTCTACTCACTCAATGATCCCCTGCTGGGCTAATTGGTTGTCTAGAAACGAGTTTTGATGCCGTCACAGCTATACAGCTCTACGCAGCAATTTCATGCACGTTTAACTGCGTTGAAATTGTATTTTATCGCCGAAAATTGTCAGGCAGTCGAAAAACGCTCCGTGGCTGTCTGGCATAAAACGAAATGAAACAAAACTTTTATTATTGCGGTTACAAATGGTAAGACTAAAAAAGTTGGTGCACTGCACTGCTGTGTAACACTGGTAGGCAGAAGCACCAGCCCCAGCCACGCATGTGGTGTTGTTGAAACTTGCCAGTGGGTTCACGGAAGATGGGCAGACAGGAGACAAAGAGTTGCACATTTCGTTGTCGAACAACGTAACTTTACTTTGGGTGTGTGTGTGTTTTCTTTTGGCTGACTGAATAATGAAGCCCAGCCCCCAGAACGGCGGCAACAAAGATGTCGTAAATAACGGCATTGGACAGACTTGTTTTTCGTTTCGCCGGTTCGCCAGTTAGTGGGCGAATTGAGCAAGTTTCGCCCGCCTATAGCCGAAAATGACAGACAGCGCAACTGTTGTTGTCGTGTTTTATGACTGGGGTGCACTTGCACGGCTATTTGGGTGCGCTATATGGCTAAAAGAAACATATTTAGACCAAAATTGAGTCAGGTGATGAGGTAACTTTAACCATGGTTGTTTGTGTGCAGCAACAGTGCTGCTGCAGGGTGTATCAGATGAATGAGAGATGGTAACTTGGTTGAATTGGTCAAATCACCAAAACTGTGGGCCGCGCGGTGTATGGTATTCTACCGTATTCTATGCTGCAACATGATTATTGCACAGAGACGTTCTTCATTATCAAGGATAATCAAAATCATTACAACAACTTTGCTTCATTCTGCACTCCGTTCAGTTCCCCCTTCACTTGCCGATAACTCTCCTTGACGTCGATCACCAAGAAAACTGAAGCAAAGTCGTGTCGAGACCAACTTCCTTAGATAGATACCGTACCCCGTGAGAGCCCATCGAGTTTCAGCATTCGATCGTTTTGGTTCGTCCTTGCGACGATCAAAAAAGGGAGACCGACCGACGCAGCAAGTCAGTCAGTGATGTTTGTCGCATCGTCACTTTCTTATCTGATTGCGCACACCTGATGTGGCGGTAGCAATTTTGCCGTCAAATTTGTCAGCACGTCACTCGCTTGCGCGCGCACACGTCAACAAACGTTAAATGATGCAAAGTGAAACGGTGGTTGACACTTTTTAGGCAGTTTTTCGGCTTTTTCAAAAATTACCATTTGGGGTTCTGTTGGCGGGATCACTGACAGAAGGAAACGAAATGAATTGGTGCAACTTTCAGTTAAATTCCAATTGAATTCGACCGAGACAGGTGTCCACTAATTGTTGACCAGCTAGACAAACAGAAAAGTTTTCGTCGTTCGCTTCAAAAAGGTCCCGGTGTACTGCCACTCTCGCACTGAACCAGTCCCATCCGTCCCGCCAGTCTGTCGCCGCTAGTTCAACACTTCAGAAAAAATGGAAATAATAGAACCGTGTTGTTTTTTTATTGCGGTTGTTTACGGTGATGAGCGTCCCGTGCAAACAACCGAGTAGTGTCATTTCAGCATGGCATGCGTGTGTTTGTAATGTCATCATAGGTCATGCAAACAAACAAAAAAACTCAAGAGGAGAAAAAAACGTCCGTTTCGCTCGTCTCATTTTGCTCTCTGACCCTCTTCATTAATTGGACTGCAAAAAATCAACGTCTGACTTTTGTGTTTTTCAGTGAAAGAAGGCTACGCGCGCGTGACGGAACATTTGAAAGCGGGCCTATACATCGAGTACAGGCGGGCGGTGCAGAGAATCGAGTACTCGAATGAAGGTTGGTGTTGGTGGTCATTGGTTTGTTGATGTGGTGGTTTGAAACTTGATATTATCAGCGATCCTCGGAGTCTTGGAAAGTTTTCGGGAAACCCGCTTGCTGTGAAATATTGTCAAAGGTGGTTTACTTTGGAATATTCCACCCGTGTTGTAATAATTGGCTGAATGGGATAGTGGCGGTTTTGATTGGATAAATGAGCGCGATCATAGAATCCAGTGTGCAATATGCACCGCATGATTGAAGACATGAATTTTTTATAAACCAGTTGAGGACAATTATTGCTGGTGTCGTTTTGAATTAACAACTTTGAAAACCGAACTGGTGCGCTAATTGGTTGCCTTCAAGCAGTTCAATGAATGGATAACCAATCAGCACCAGGGTTAATAGTAATCGGAATCATAATCCAGCCAATCAGCTGATTACAGAAAAAGAAATCATAAAAATGGTTCGCGAGGCGTTCAGCGTCCAATCACCAATCACTGCACAACCCTAAAAAACCACCGGAGCCCGGTTTCACGGCACCGTTCGTTATGTGTGCAAGCTACCCTACCCACCACCAACAACAAACAAACCAAACTCGCAAAGCGACAGGCGTGACCGTGCACACGACGTCCGTACACGGCGACGACGAGATCAAGGAGGACGACAAGGAGCAGCTGCGGGCCGATGTTTGCCTCTGTACGGTGCCGTTGGGCGTGCTGAAGCACTCGATCGAGGTGGACGGTGGCGACGCGGAGGACAACAAACGAAAGCTGCACTTTAGTCCGCCGTTGCCGAGCTGGAAGACGGAGACGATTGAGAAGCTGAACTTTGGCGTCATCAATAAGGTCGGTAAACGGTGGTTGTGAGCACCGGTCATGAGGATTGAAATGAGCCCGTTCAGATAATGAACGATTGCTGTGTTCTCCCTGACCGTTTTTTCCATCATTGTGTGGCCTTCTCTAACACGATTTTGAGCACAATCGTGTGAACTAGCAGGCTGCATTGGGTCCGAGTCAGATAATGTGCCTGCCGTGCACTGTTTGCTAGTTTTAAAAAAATGTCTCGACCAGAAAGCTTTGTTTTCTAACAAAACAGAACGTTTATCAGGGGAATCAACTTCGTGCTTGATGCGGCAATTCGAAACGGCCCATCTGGTGATTCAACCGTTGCTCAAGAAACGGGTCTGCTGACTTTGAATCGCCGCGTCAAGCGAAACTGGTTTCATCTTTGTGCGCGCATTGAGTGACAGAACCGAACTAAAACAGCACCACTTTGCACAGGTGATCCTGTACTTCGACCAGATCTTCTGGGACAAATCGACGAACCTGTTCGGTCACGTGAATCAGTCGTCGCGCGAGCGGGGCGAGCTCTTCATGTTCTTCTCGGTGGCCGACGTGCCGACGCTGGTCGGTTTCGTCGCGGGCGAGGCGGCCGAGGTCGTGGAGCACACGCCTGATGACGTCGTGGTGTCGCGCGCCATGCTCGTGTTGCAGAACATCTTCGGTGGTGCCGTGTTGCAGGTTGGTGTGGACGGACAGGATTGGTGTGCGCGATTGGCTGTGTTCGTGTGTGTTGGTTGAATGGAGCGTCACGCTGATTGGTTGGCGTCCATGTTGATAGAGCTGAGGATGCTGTGGACGTCGTGCGGGGTGGGGGGCAGATCCCGGACGACGTGGTAGTCTTGCGCGACATGCTAGTGCTGCAGGCTGGCACTGGTGGTGTGGACAATTGGGTGACTGGAATGATGTTTGTGAATGCTGGTGGCTACGTGGCGTTGAGGGATGTCCAACTAAAGAGTATGGAATCAATTAGTCATATGATCTGTAGTGCGGGGTACGGATACATGAGGAACGGGAGCGAGATACGTCACGTTTTGCCCATTTTATCACAGAAAAGGAAGCTTCGACGATGTTTTTGATTGTCCACGGCAAACGGCGTGAATACGTTCTGTCGTCGAAACCAATTCTGATAGAGATTGTGTGTTTCTGTTGTTTGCAGCCTCGCGAGTCGAAGGTCACCCGATGGGGCAGTGATTTCTGGTCGCGCGGCTCCTACAGCTCGGTTGGACTGTTAGCAACTGGTTTGTGGACAGCTGAGCTTCTTTTTATTTTTTTGAACTCTTCCTATTTTATTTTTATTCGACTGCCGATTGCAATGGCGGCGTTTGACCACCAATCAATAGTGAGCGTTCAGGCGTGGCACAGAAGACAAAAGTTCGAAAAGCAAGTGGCTTGCATTCGAAATCACTGATTGGCCACACCGACATGATATAGCCAATCAGCGCGCTCAATTCAGGCGACGACTACGACCTAATAGCGCAGCCGATCTTTCCCGACGACGAGACGAGCGGCGCGGCGGCCGCAAGCGGTCCGGCCGACGTTGACCAACAGGACGTCACGGAAGGGGTCGCCGACGAAAGCGTACCGGACGATGACGGCCCGTCATCGAAATCCTCCAAGCTCGCCGACCGCAGCCCGCGACAGCAAACCGGCGAGACGAAAGCGCGTCTGTTCTTCGCCGGCGAACACACGATGCGCAACTACCCGGCGACGGTGCACGGGGCGCTGCTGTCCGGGCTGCGAGAGGCGGCAAGAATCGCCGACCAGTACCTGCATTGTCCGTACGCGCCGATGGGCGCGTTGGGGAAGTAGGCCTCTTTGTGATCGGTGGTCTGGGTGTAGTTGTTTTTCCTCATTGGTGGCGTTTGGTTTGAACTTTGATGGAAATGGAAGTGCTCTGGTTTTTAGACAAGGTCAATACTAATAGCTATTATCTCTTATTTTGGGTCTGCAACTCAATACGCGCATAGCAATGTAAACAGTTTCATGCCTGACGCGGCAATTCAAAATTGGTGAAGTGACGCGTGATCAGTGTGAATTGCCGCACTAAGCATGAAACTGATCCCATTTCGACGCCTGCAAACGCATGGAGTTGCAGAACTAAAAGAAGAAACAACATCAGTTTGCTAGTTGTAGCGGGTTGATTGGATAAACATATGGATCTTGGCCAAGAATCCACTTGGACCAAGCAAATCATCGTACAAACCAATCGCTCTTCTTGTTCTTGCCGTTTCAGTTTTTTTCTGGTTGTTCTGCTTTTACCGCACAGGTTTTTACATGCAAGACAAGCATTTCACCCTGCTATGAGATATGGAAACAAATAAAATCTCAATATCGGACTGTTTGATTCATGCTGGAAAATAAGAAACGAATCTGAAATTGAAAAACTGAAAAAAATTCCAGTGGTCACGTGATGTATTTAAAAAAAATGTGAGATGTAAATGTGTTTTCAATTTTAAATTCACAAAAATAAATAAGGAATAAACTGTATAAGATCCATAACAATAACAAGCTGAGAGGTTTGAACAGCACGCTTCAGAGCACGCTGATTGGTTGCATCATGCTAGTACGGCCAATCAACATCTCTGCATCCCAAATGCTTTGTGCACTGTGCATACCAACACGTTCTGAGCGGTACTTTTCATCATGTACGATATCAGAAATAGCCTCGAGTTATCACAAATGGTACCCAACCCACAAAAGAGTCTAGGGGTTCTGCGTCAACAAAACAATCAAACAAAATGAGTCAATTCTCACTTATTATAACACTTATCAACTTACAAGTACTGTATAAGGCCATACGAAGTTACTAGACTTTCCAAAGAAAACTTCTGATGACGGATAAAAATAAGTAGAACGGCTCAGAACTTTCACAGATTGTTTTTCCCCATCCAGAGTAAAAAATAAACTGACGGCCATGAAATATTCCACCAACATTCAGTCGCCCAATGAAAACCAACGAACTATCTCGCTTACAGTGTCACAAGAAAACAGCACAAATTCATCAATAGAATGTAACTTTTTAACGCAAAACCATTTTTAACAAATCCGGTGTGCCATTTGGAGAGCTAACATGAAAACTCAACGATTGTCATTACAATAATATAACTGGATATTTTTTATCGTCCCAAAATAATGGGAAGGAAATATGATTTAATCCACACATAATTCCGACAGAATAGTGTGCGTTCGTGTGTAAACATGAAAGAAGGGGATCTAACAAGAAAATAACGTAATTTTAGTGAACATTGTTTCAGCAACAGCGTTGTTCTTCGAAACCCTCAACGAAAATATTGATTTCATGCAAGTTTCGAATCTAAAACTTACGCTTTTGCTTCAAACAAACACAACAGACAGAAAAAACCGTGCTTCAGCCAATCAGGTGGTGCGTATTTTACCGGGAATGTAGTTTCGGTCAATGATCGGTTCCTGCAGGAACATGTGCAGGCATTTTTCGTTTTGAGCCAATGGATGCCCAGCAACTCTAAAAAACAAAAAAGAATAACACAATTTTCCACAATTGGTGGTTAGCTGCGCTCGCGAAATCAAAAATGAAAACGCTTTTTATCAAAAGAATCATTTTCGGTTTTTCATTCATTTTCCGCTGAACGGGAGCTTCTTTGTCAGTTGTCCGTTTCCATTTTTAGGGTTTCCGCTAAAATCAGCGGTTTTCTGTTGTTTTTGTAAGCAGTTGGCTGCGAATTTGCAACTGTTGTATTCTGCTAATTAGCTGCGCTGAGAGAAAAGCGAACACAAAGACAGATCAGACAGAACGCACTTGTTCACAAACACCTCGAGACCTTTACGCCTGTCTTCGATGAAACCATCCTCAAAAATTCCGTCGTCGTTTCGAAACGGCATCTGCAGCTTGAACGCTTTGCCGGGCAACGGTGGAACGACAATCTGCTGTGAAAAAAACGGGTTATTCACATCTTCATGATGACAAAACATGAATGTAACTCAAACTCCAAGTGAGCTTCCTAAAACGCACAACGCAATGTCTTTTATTTTGGTCGCGAAACTCAATGCGCGCATAGATTGGCAGACAGTTTCGTGCATGACGCGGGAATTCAAAATTGGCAAAGTGATCCGAGTACCTTAAAATGCGGCCAAGTCTTAAAAGCGCCTTGGGGTTGTTTTTAAGTGAAGCATTAAGCTGTCAAACGCATTTAATAACAGAAGAACTAAAAGAAAAGACAATACATGTCATCAATTTGTCATCTCGGATAGCCGTTGATTAGCACCGCAATAGTCAACAAACAATCAATCATTGAACTCAATTTTTTGGCAGCAACAACATCAGCACAATAAAACTGCTGCAGCCAACCTTGCTGTCTCGCTCGAGCTCATTTCGCAGCCAGTCGAAGTCTCTGTATCGCCGTCGGACGCTCGACTCTTTCAGTTTGAATACGGGAAGATTTGTCTGAACGAACAGAATACAGAGAAAATAGAAAACAAACACGAATATTTCTATTGCAACTGCAACATAAAAAACTAATCCAAATGACATTGTCGTCGTAGCGTCAGACAAAAACTCACTCCTCCCAAGTCATCTTATTACCTCAATTCCATGGTTGTATTTGCAAGCAATCAACTGTAACTTGTGGACCACACATGAAATTAGCGAACAGATCAACAGAAAAACGCATTGCCTTTCTGTCCCTTTTTTACACACTCACTCACCCTCATTCGAACTTCGTAGTCGGTGTAGCGCGTTTTACCGACGCCGTGCGTCACCGGATTGACGACCTCGATCTCGAGAAAGTTTGCCGGCGGCGCGTAAGCCTCGTCGAGCGTCTGTCGCTTCGGTGCGAGCCGCTGAGTCGCTGCGGAGGGCGCCGTCGCCATCTCGTTTTTTTGGTGCTGGCTGACTTTTGGATCCGGTTTTTATGCTTTTATTTGGCAAACTGTTCTTGGCCCTTCTGCGTCTGTCTTTAT
>JASANC010001494.1:0-11993 GCA_030248135.1 Theristus sp. LFF4_11 | reverse complement strand
GGTAGTTCCATTTGTCACTGACAAGACACACTAAGTATTCGGAATTACTGCTAAAACACCCTGTACCACGCAACGATGCCCCATAGATGCACTTGACTTTCAAATTGGGGATAAACCAAATTCCAAAGAAAAAAATCAATGATTTTCATTTGATTTCGCGTTTTGCTGATGCAAATTTTTCACACAAGTTCATTTGCGTGAATTGTTGTTGCGCTTTGCGCTGCATATTCGAATTTTTTGTTCGAATTTTTCGCTTCAATTTGCTTTTTTCATTTTCACAATACGGTTTTCAATCTAGCGATGTTTTATACTTTCCAAATCCAGAAATAATTAGCTTGTGTATAGCGTGTGTCGCTTTGTGGTGAACCGAGTCTGATTTTGTTGTCATGCGCTAAGCTGCCCTTGCAATGATTGTTATCTTGAAAAGTGCATTTGCGGTTCGCTTAAATAATTACTTTCTAACTATTTATTCAGTAATCTGTTTTAGTAAAGCAGACTCTCTTTTTTCCTTGCCCCGTTCTCCGATACTACGAATTGAGCAGATCCCAGAGGGTCACAGTTGTGCGATATCAAAATCGGCACTAAAAAACAGCAATTTCTACAGCAGTGTTAGTGTAGTTTAACAAATTTCGGTGAGACTGGACCAGCCAACATTAGAAATGGTGCAGTCATAAAAGATTGGCTTTTGAAAATTATTGGCCATTGCCCCGGCTAAACTGTGTGCTAAACGGCATAAAATTGCTTATTTTTGTTGAAAACGGTTGTGTTTCATAGCACCACATGTAAAATTGTCTCTGTTTCCACTTGAGCTGCGCGTATTTCAAAGGTTTTTCCAGGACTTTATTATTCGTTTTCGATGTTTTATTTTTCATCTTTTTGGTTTTCAGAGAAGCCGACAAAAATCATGCGCTATGCTGCAAATTTTATTGCTCACCGAAAAACGAGACAGAATTTCTGACCAGCAAGAAAATCAAAAGACATAAAAATGTGAGGCAGTATCAACGAAAAACCTCAACTATCATTAATCCAAAATTTCAATACAACTCGGTGCTAAAAAACGCGAAATTCCCATAATATGTCAGCGATCACTCGCAATAATAATCCGTTCACTGAAACATCAGTCACATTGGCAATAATTCTGCTGGCACACGTTGGCCAGATTCGTACCGTAAAATGTCCGCCACTCTGCGGTTGTGCACGCGAGACCGTTCGCATCGCGCCCGAACTCCTACGCTTAGCGCACGATGAAACAGCCGCCGGTTTCCATGGTGGGCGGGGCTTCGACATTGACCAAGCGCGCTCGCCCTCCACTGACTCCGCCCCCATGTACCGGGTGAACTGCACGCACGTCGGCAGCGAGTCGCAACTGGACGCAATCGTGCAGACGCTCGACCAACTGCGCGTCACGACGCTTGCGATGCGCGACGGTCGTCTGACGACGCTCGCGACGCTCTGCTGCCTCTACGAGCTCGTCCATCTCGAGCTGCCGAACAATCAGCTCGAGCGACTCGCGATCGTCGACACGCTGCCGGCGGTGACGCACCTGAATCTCGAGGACAACCGTCTACGCAGCATCCACCGCGCCATGTTCCACGCGTTTCCGAATCTCGAGTCGCTCAATCTACGTCGCAACGCGATTCGCCGCATCGACTCCGAGGCGTTCCTCCTATGGCACCTGCGCGAGTTGGACCTGAGCGCGAATCGACTGGAGACGATCGGCGAGCACACGTTCCGCTACTGCGCGCACCTACGTTCGGTGAATCTGAGCGGCAACCGTCTGCAGGTGGTGACGGCGACGACGTTCTACTTCTCGAGTCAATTGATCTCCATTGATCTGTCGTCGAATCGACTCGTCCACTTCGAGCATCAGGCGTTCGAGACGCTGCACAACTTACGCGCGCTCGACATCAGTCGCAACCGTCTGACGGCCGTGCCGATCGAGCAGCTCGCGCGCCTACGCGCGCTACGCTCGCTCAACCTCGGCGGCAACGCGATGCGCACGCTGACGCACGGAGCCTTCCGTGGACTCGCGCAACTCGAGACGATCGAGCTGCGCAACATGAGCGAACTGCGTCTCGTGCTCGCGGGCGCGTTCACCAATCTGCACTCGTTGCGTCTCGTCAATCTGTCCGACTGCGCGGCGCTGACGTACGTCAGTCCTTCGGCGTTCGCGAACTGTCCGCTGATGACGACGCTGGACGTGTCGCGCGCGGCCGTCCGCAGTTTAACCGACCAACTTCGGCGGTCCGTCTCGAACATTGTGATCGACGCGCGCAACCCGCATTTGGACTGCGCCTGTGCACCGCATTGGCTGTTGCGCGATCGTCGCGCGCAAACGTGCGAGCAGCGAGCGTGCGAGGAGTCGCTGTGGCTGTGGCCGCGCGGTACAGCGACCGCGACCGTCGGTGAAACGGTCTATCTGCATTGCGTCGCGAAACTGAACGAGACCGCGATTCGGTGGAGGGCGCCCGACGGGCGGCTGCTGCCGGTCAACCGCGATACGGTTGGTTGACACGGGTGTTTGGTTGGACTTGGAACCAGCTTATGTTTGCAGATGGTTCTATTATCCTTTCTTTTTATTTCGAGACTAAATACGTTTGCATGCAGTGATAAAAAAATGTTTTAAAAATTGTGCGGCAATTCAAAGTTGCGGCGCCGTCGCATTGAGGATTCGGAATTTTTGCTTTAGCTGTGCGGCTTTTCCCAGAACATCTACAAACTTTCTGAAACAATAAATGGTAATATACCCAACTAGACTAAGACCACTAGAGCAATTCTGTCCACCAGCAATAGCCCCACCAACAGTAACCTCCAGTATCAGTTTCTCTATTAGGTCCCCTTGAGGTCCATCCAACAATACTTGATTGCTTTCATAAGTTTCAAATTGCAACATTCCACATTTGAACCTTCGCAGTCCGACAATCCCATGCAGCGTCCACGGATCATGAGCACCCGCGAGTATGTTCGATTCGATTTCGTCACTGCCAAAGACACCGGTCGCTACGAGTGTTTCGCCGACGACGACGGCAATAATGGCGATAGCCAATCACAGAGGAGTAGAGGAACGTTGCTCAGTGTACATATTGATCTTGTCGTGCAACAGCCCGCCATTCAACTGTTGGTGATTGACGTTAGGTTGGTGCGAAAGTGTTTTTGGGTTTCCGGCCAGAATAACATTCACCCTTTAATATGCGTACGTTATTGACACACGGTGGTTGTGCACTTTTTCTACTTTGTCTTGTCTCGTCTCGTGAGAGTTGCGTCTGCCTCGTCTCCTGGACGCCGAGTCACGCGGCATAGTCATTTTTACAGTTAGCCAACCCTACACAAACATATCACCACCCAATCAAACTTGGATCAACCACCTACAGTCGAACTCTAGATTATAGACAATCAGCTGATTGGTTGGTAATTACGGTATGCATACTTTCTGTGCAAACCGAACTCCGCCGCCACAGCAATGCCTGCACAGAAAGCATGCATACCGTAATAACCAACCAATCAGCTGATTCCCTATATAATTTCGAGTTTCACTGTAGCGATAGAGAAACTGCGCGATTTCCAGGTCGTCCGAGGCGAGCTTCGCGTGGAACGACACGCTGCGCACACGTTCGCCGCACATCCGCGCCTATCTCATCTACCGCCATCTGCGCAACGACCGCATACCGACGTTGCCGCGCATCATTCAGTTGCCGATGGAGAATCCGTGGTACCGTTACACCGTGAACCGCCTTCGGCCGCAGACGAACTACTCGTTCTGTCTCTCGTTCAACTGTCACCTGAACGAGTCGATCTACGAGACGTGCGTCGAGATCACCACCGAGTTCGACTCGGAGCTCGGCAGCGCGTTGATCGGGTACACGCTGATGTCAGTGCTGATGGCCGGCTTCGCGTTGACGTGCGTCGTCTGGGCGGCTCGCTGTCTCCATCGACGCTTCTACATCTGGCAGGAGGAGAAGTACCGCAGTCGGGTGGCGATGTCGATCAGCGGGCAGAGCTTCCTGTCCAGCGCCGACTCGCTGAACACCACCAGTAGAAGTGCTCGCTCGGTGACGTTCGAGAACATTCCGATGAGCTCGAGTCTGTATGAACGCTGCTCGACGGCCGGCTCGAACGGCGCGGCCGGACCGAGCACCTCCAGTGGGCGGAGTCGAGTCAGTTTCGGCGACATGGCGCTGTGATATTCGATTTTGTTTTGTGTTTTTGGTGTTTCACGCGCAAGTTCACACACGTTGATCCGGCTTTTCCATTCCAGCGCTGATCAGCTATACAATTGCGTTTTACGATTGGCTACTACTGCCCGGGGGTCGGATGGAACCGCCGTATCGAGTGGGCAAGGTTAAAGGCGCATTCATGAAGCAGTATTTGGTGACGCATAGCTGTGTTAAAACATAGCTGCGCGGTCACTACATACTGCTTCATGAATGCCCCTAAAGTCACACTATCGCCGATATGGCGCTGTCTATTGCTGATGGTGTTTCACCAAATTTCGTGCATGGAGAAGCATAATGGCTGCCGTTGTAGAAAAATTGTTCAGCGCTGCTTCACTGTGAATCAGCAATTTGTTGTTCGAGCTTGGATATTTATTTCCCACCGGGTTGTGCGGGATTGCGGATCGAGCATTTCGAATGTTCATCTGTCTTCTGTGGTTGTTTTGCTGTAATTTTTACTTTTTTCGATGAGGTATGCATGCATTCTAAATTGGCATTCTTTCGAACTGTGATTCAAGTAAGTATAGAAGATCCGTCCTCGATACAGCGCTTATTCATCCAGAGTTGGAATTATTTTTTGCATGTTTAGATTTTTGCATTTATCTATTTTTTATTGTTTTTGTCACCAAAAAACCCTTTTGCCATTTGATATTTGCCAAAATGTTTTTATATGCCCAATACAGTTTCGAATGAAAAAATTGCCCTAGAAAACAATAAAAATTGTTGACTCATTGAGAAACGGTATGAGGTTGGACATCATACTGGCATCTTCCAGAAAAAGCACGAAGTGACAATGGGCACCTGAATCCACTGTATTGGGCGGGGGTGGGGGGCAGACAAAAGTTCAGGGCTGACCATTTGGAGAGGTTTCGCTTCGCTTTTCGGCTATTCCATCACCAAAATCCATCGTCCGTCTGTCTAGACTTGAGTTTGCTAAAGGTTTGGGGCTGAATTACGGACGGACAAGGAGTATATGAACAAAAAAACGAAGAAAAACAAACAAATAAAGCCAAAAACCAGAAAGAAAACATGCGGAGAAAACGAACTCACACACAAGAAACACAAGGAAAATCGTCCGCCGGTATGGTACAATGCCCAGTGTCAGCCCCATCATTGGACCGCACATTTTCTCCGCCGTTATCTAATGCTAAACCAGTCTTTTCTTGTGTTTACATCGTTCACGTGCAACAGTTCAGCTACTCTTCAACCATTCGATGCAATTTTAAATTTGTGCGTTTATTCCCGTTCCAACCACGTATTCGGTGTATTCTGCGGTTGCCTTCACGATAAACGATAAAATGCTGCGCGCTGATTGGTTAAGTGTGCGCGGGGAAAACGACAATTGAGTTGGAAAAGCGGAGAAAAAAAGATGATGCGATAAAACAAAAAGTGATGAAATAAAACGAAGGAATGCGAATTCTTCAGCATCGTAACGTAACGACGATAAACAAACCTCACAGAGCCATATATAAAAGCAGTAACACTTTTCAACTGAATCACTTATTTTTTTATACACAAAAAAAAACAATTCATACAATACAAATCGACTGGTCCTCAACGAAACAAAAAAAAACAGCACACAACCCAAAATTCCGATCATCATCATGTCACTTCATCGCCATGTCGCCCGCTCCAGTGTGTTTCTGTCGTTGGTGATCGCTTGCGGAAAGGCGACCATTGAAATTCCGTTAACAACGGATGCTGAGAGTTTCTCGTGCTTTGGCGACGCCCCCGAAAAACCGTGCTATCTGCCGCCAAAGTCAGCTTCGTTCTTCTTTCTTACCACTTTCTAGTTTACCCCCGTTTTTTGCTGGTTTTACGTGCGTGCAACTGAAACTGAGCACATTTTATGCGGCTGATCGATCAGTGTACAAACGTATGCAGCACTGGCTTGCACAGCGTACACACGTATGCTGTCATGGTTAGAAGCGCGCCAGAAGCGCAAGTCCGCCAAAAAGCGTAGTAGCGCAACAAAACAACAGACGATTTTCAAATGATACAGTCTTTGTCTGAACTTCACAGATTTGTAACCCTTCATGCATGCGAACTACACCAGTGTGTTTAGCGCACGTTTCTCCACCTCTGTTTATTATTCTCAAAGTTACCGTTATATTTTTTCAGCTCACAACTCTCAAATTTTTTTGCAGCTCCCCCGAAAAGATGCAGCACCAGTTCTGTTACGACATGTACCCGATGGAAGACGCGTTTGGCGGCGAAAATGAGCTCGAACGAATGTACGCCGCGCGATCCCTGTCCAGGTACAGTATGACCGAATAAATAAGGCAGTCCAACAAGGTGGGATCAGTCGCAGACTAGGAGTGGTGTTCTTCAAAAATGCCAACGTAATGTTGTGTGCAAAGGAGAAAGAATGAACAGAATAACACAAAAAACGCGTCAAATTTGGCACACAACTTGGTTTCTGAACGTCTTTCATCTTTCATTCAAATTTCGCGCGCTCCTTGCACCCTGAAAAAAGCTGCCATGTTTACTCGGCTATTCCTACGTGCGTTGTGTTCTTGGTTAACTTTGAAATGCGCTTGACGCGGCAACTCAAAATTACCGGAAAAGCAATGAAGCTCTGTTGGCGTCACTTGGCTAATAGGCATACGCGGGCCGTAAAGTCTTGCATACAAAAGGTCTCCTTACACAAATTTGAAAATCAAAAATTTATGAAAAAAAGTGGAATTTTGTGTGACAACCTTGTAAGGTGGGAGGAGGTCTTATAAAACGAAGATTAGTGAGTCCGACCTCCTAAACGGGATGGGATTTCGACCAAGTCAAGATTTTGAAGTTTTTTTTTGGTTTCCCGCCGTGTGACACTCCTCCGCCCACCCTATAAATGGGAGGAACCTTATATGCAAGACTTAACGGTTGATCTATAGATACATAATTCATATGGCGTGGGGATTTGTTGTGACGGCGTGTGCTGTGTGTGTTGTGGGCTTATTATAACCGAGTATCTTCAGGACTTCACTCACATAGCGAACTGTAAAACTTCCAGATGCCTCTCAAACGACACCACTCCGCAAGCGAACTCGTCAGCCGTCGCTTTGCCTGTACTTTTTTTGCCGGGCGGCGTGTGTACCGCAAGTGACAGCGTGAAAAATAATTATGTTAGCGAGATTTACCGTAAAGTCTTGCATATAAGGTCTCCTTATATAATTTTAAAAATCAAAAAATTCTGAAAAAAGTGGAATTACGTGTGACAACCTTATAAGTGGGAGGAGGTCTTATAAAACGAACATTGGGGATTCCGGACCTAATAAACGGGGTAAGATTTTGATAAAGTCAAAATTTTGAATTTTTTGGCTTCCCGCCGTGTGACACTCCGCCCACTTTTGGGTGGGGGTCTTATAAGTGGGAGGAACCTTATATGCAAGACTTTACGGTATTAATATATTTTTTTTCGTTTGGACCCGAACCAGCGCGTTCAGCTTTTCCTCGGAGCAATTCTGTTTTACTCCTCTTCCTTTGCAGGAAAAGATTATCTATCTTCTATCTATCTATTATACTAAGATAGTAAGAAAGTTTGATTGTTTGTCCGCAGCTTTTTGCTATAAATAGCATCATCGGTAGCTTCACTCCACTTTTAATGCATCATTCGCGTGAACTTTTTTCAATCTCTGTTCTGTGAAAAGTCCAAATCATCATCATTCCCATGCAATAAAAACATCAGTTTATGATCGACTACTTTAATTTGGCTGCTACTGCTGTTCGCCATCTACACCAATCGAAATAGAATGGCAGTTGATTGTTGCTGAACAAATAGGCTAAACAGGTTCCACAACAAATAAATTGCAGCATCAACAAAGACGTGGCCATGATCGATAGCGAATCAGTGGAACGGTCCAATCGATCAATTTTGAACGGGATGATTGTTGATGATCCTGAAGATTGATTTCTGTTATACTGAACAGGAATTTCAGCGGAATGTAACTGACTAATACCAGATTGCTTTTCAATTTTTTAAATATTTTAAACGGGTATCGGACGATCGGTTGATTGTTGCTGATCAAACAGCATTGTTTTTAAAAGTGTTTTCAACGGGAGTAGTAGCAGTTGAACGATAATCGACGAACGGAAAGGTAATGAAACAAGATGAATGTTTGATACTTTTAACTGGAATGGCTGTTAATTGTCGCTGATCAAAAAAGATTGTGTTTTGATACTTTAAACGGGAATGACACAGCAATGCAGCTGATCAAAGAAGACTGATACGATAATTAAACGACATTGAAGAAGCTAATAAAAAAATTGATTTTTTAAATGGGAATGGCAGTTTGCTGCTGATTAAAAAGATTGCTTTTCATATATTAAACGGGTTGTATTGCTTGCTGATCAAAGTATATTACGTTGAATTGAAAAGCAGGCTCTAATCAAAATGACTGGCAAATTTTTGAAAATTCGGCAAAAAAATCTGTTGATTTTATCGATGCTGAAAACAGCGTTAACACAAAACCACACAGTAACAAGTAAGTGCTGTCGTGACTAAATCAGGTTATGATCAAAAGCAACAAATTCAGCAAAAGCACGGTAGTTGAAAAAAACTGTTTTCAAAAAGAAACTGAAAATGCTGCGATTTTTAAAAGGTATGAAGCATTTTTAGTTATTTTTAAAAGGTATGCGTTTTTAGTCCGGGTCGTGGGCACAGGTCAAAAGGCCAAAATCCACACAAAAATAACAACTGTATTTTGTCAGCTACCGTATTACCCCCATTAAACCCCCCCCACCATTAATCCCCCCCCCACCAATAAACCCCCACCCCCCCGACCAGTTTCCGAATAATCCCCCCCCCCCCACAAATAATCCCCCATGGGGGATTATTGGAGACCTGTTTGAAACACATACCCAGCGAATTCAGTGGCTGGTTGCAGTGAAAATGATGAAATTGTGCTACCAAAGGCCCCAAATGGGTGAGTTAATAGTAATTTCATTACAAAAGGCTGTTATAAAAGGAAATTTCTATGTAGAGTAGAAGTTTCTGCGACTTTCTTGCCTGCCATGCAATGTATTTTTGCCATTTTTCAACAAACCCCCACCCCTAGAATTTGTTGTAAAATAAACCCCCCCCCACCAATAATCCCCCCCACCAATAAACCCCCACCCCTAAAAGTCGCTGACGTATTAATCCCCCATGGGGGTTTATTGGGGGTAATACGGTAACCGTGCCGTAGGCACGGGTTATCTGCTAGTATATTCTATTTGGTTAGTTGAATTGAGCTGGTTGATGCTGATTGATGTTGTGCAGACGCTAGTTTGATGCTGAGAAACGATCACAAATGTTTTGCGTGCACTTTTGCGAATACAAACATACCCTGACATTTTTACGTCACCGTGACTTCATCCTATGTGTGATGACTTTACTAACAACCGCTAAGTGGTCACGTAAAAAAAACAGTTTAACCCCATATGTTGAAGGTAAAAAGTTTACAAAAGAAAAAAGATGCAAGATATTGCACAGGAGGTCCACTGTGGCGAAGGTTCGATAGAGTATTCGCAGTATGCAGATGAGTACTGGCAGGACCGTCCAGTCTACCGGATGTATTTCTGCTGCTGTAAAGGACGCAATTGCAACCAGTTCATGAATGCACGAGCAATGCACTTCAAGGTTGGCTAACTTGACAACAGTGTTTGATTGCCCTTGCAACGCAGCAAACGCAGCCACTATGTAATCACAAAGTTCAGGTTGTGGCTGTACAAAGAAAGCTTGACGATGGATTTCTCCACGGTTTCGTTAGTATCTGCTCGCTTACTTGAGCGTGGCATTCATGAAGCAGTATTTCATTTTAATCACACGCAGCTATGTTTTATTAAACACTTCAAAATGCGTTCACGGTTTGCTCCATTAACAGCAGCGGGAGCGATTTGTGATAGCATTCGCAGAGCTATTCGCAAATGAACCAAAATTCATCAACGAATTTACTGCTCACAAAAACACACACACAGATGAAAGCATACAAAGACGGGAGCGCCCGATTAGCGGTCGCCACCACCGTGACCACCACCGTTTTGCTGCTGATTGCCGCTTACACGGTCGCGCTGTTCCTCATGTGCTGCTCGTTTCGTGCGGCGGAAAACGAACGCAACTCGCGGTGCGGAGGAGTGAGGTTTCTTATATTTCGCAACTTCTTTTGGTGTTCCCGTTCCCGTCGCGCGCTGGTGTTTCCCGTTCTGTGTGGTTTCCATTTGTCACAAGTGTGTTCTTCCCGTACCCGTTCTGTCAATGTTCCTTCATTCGGTGTTCCCGTTCTCGGTCGAATGTGTCACGGTCATCAGTGGCCCGACCGATGACCACATTTCGTTGTCGCAGCGATAAACGCACATTTATAAATTATGTTCATTATATTTATAAATTAATTACTACCGTATTACCTCCAATAAACCTCCATGGGGGGTTAATACGTCAGCGACTTTTAGGGGTGGGGGTTTATTGGGGGGGGATTGGTGGGGGAAAGGGGGTTACTTACAAACAAATTCTAGGGGTGGCGGTTTTTTGAAAAATGGCAAAAATACCTTGCATGGCAGGCAAGAAAGTCGCAGAAACTTCTACTCTACATTGAAATTTCCTTTTATAACAGCCTTTTGTAATGAAATTACCATTAACTAATCCATTTGGGGCATTTGGTAGCACAATTTCATCATTTTCATTGCAACCAGCCACTGAATTCGCTGGGTGTGTGTTTCAAACAGGTTTCCAATAATCCCCCATAGGGGATTATTTGTTGGGGGGGGGTTATTCGGAAACTTATCGTGGGGGTGGGGGTTTATTGGGGGGATTAATGGTGGGGGGGGGTTAATGGGGGTAATTATGTTTAAAAAGGTCCCCAAATAAAATAAAAACAATTCAAAACATCTGGATAACTCACATTTTTATTTTATTGCCATATTTCACCATTTCTCTACTATAGTTTTCCACAAATTTCTCCTTTTTTGTAGAAAAACTAACCGCACCGAAACCGACAGCCAATACACGACGACATTTGACACTAAAGGTTTGCGGCTTTGGGTTTTGTAAATGCGATATTGGTGGAGGAGACTACGAGCCTGAATTTTTCAGAAACCAGCTATACCACGAGCCCTTATTCGAAAACGTCTGAAGAGCGAAGCTCAAAGCACAGTAAAAGTGCAGTCAAAAGAAAAAAGAAAAAACGACCAAAATCAAAATCAAGATCAAGATCAGTACGTTGTGCGCCACCACAGCACGTTGTTTTTTTCAATTTATCTTTTTTTTCGTTTTGGGAGCGTCGAAAATAATAAAAAAATGCGTTCTGCAGGTGTACAAGGAAACAAAACGACGGAAAAGAAAAAACCGACGCAGACACCGAAAGCGACGTTCACACGGATCCACATCGTCGTCCAAGTCCGGCACCTACGTGCAGCCACTGGTTGGTTTGCGGGTAAGCAGTAAAATAAATGTTGCCACTAGAACAGCGTTACATTGCCCCAAACGGGCAGTTTGTTGCCAGTTTGCAAAAGGCAAAAATTAAATGACAACATTTTCAAAATTGGGAACACGGTTTTAGCTGAAAAAGCTGAGTTTGAGCACAACAAATGGCACAAAAAGCAAAAATCCTTTCACAGCTGTAAGATTCAGCTCAGAATGGCGTTTCAGTTCCGAATACCAACTGTTAACTTTTTTAGACATTTCTTCATTGCCCTGCACTTGACGGAGTTCTGAGCGGAACGTTCTGAAGTTTTTTTCCACAATTTTCAGCAAGATTCAAACAAATCGAAAGCGGGCAAGTGCGTTGTGCCTATCATGGATATGCCTGAGGTAGCTCT
>JASANC010001491.1:0-85692 GCA_030248135.1 Theristus sp. LFF4_11 | reverse complement strand
TTTGGGTTTTTCTGCTGCGGTCAGCGGACACTGCGCGGTGCGATCGAGGTCGGGGAACACTTTGAGTGTGCGGCTCCAACTAACGAGTAAATATTCATTCGGGGAGCAACCGTGTTTGAGTGCAGCTTCCACGCGAGCGGCTTCTTGCACAGCGCTGTTGAAATCCAATGGCAAAAACGGCAGTAGCGCGCGCAACGCGATTACTAGCGTGGGGCGTAGTCCGGCCAGAAAAAGTTCACGAAGAATGTTCCTCCAACACGCCGAGGGATTCTTTGGATCCTACCACTGGCTCGCTTGGCCAGCTTATACAACTCACATGCGTACATGGGCACGGACTCCCGGTCACCCTGACGACGGTTGCACAACAACTCAGAAGCGAAATCCGAGGCGTCTTCACTAGTAAACTGGGCCAAAAAGCTGGTTTTTCTACTCTGCATACCTGCACGTTCGTGATTGCGAAGGCCAGGCGCGCGCTGCGTTGTGACTGCGAGAACTGCGCTTGCGAAATAAAATTGCTGAGCCATGATTCAGCACTGCCGCTCAATCGAGATGCAAATAAATTTGGCCAGAAGTACTCGTGGACACAACATGTGGGCACTATTTTTTCAAACTGCTCCACCCATGATGGGGCGTGTTCCCATGGATCGCGACCGTGAAATAAAGGCAACAGAGCAAGACGGCAAAATACGGCTTGCTCTGGAGGCGAGTGAGCGCGAGAGTGCGATTCAAATTCGTTATCCAAAGCAGCAAGTTGCTGTTGCAGTGCCGCAACTCGGGCTTCCAGTTGTTGCAAATGCGACTCAGTGATAAACTCGCGACTCATGCAGCTCAAATCAAACTCGAGAAAAAACATCAAATTTAGAATCAACTTACGCGATGCAGAAACAACGTTATGCCCGAAGCGAAATGTGCATTGTCGCCACCACCAGTAAATTATTTTGCGTCGAAGCGTTGATTATTTTTCGTCGAGTTAAAATTTGTTGAAAATTATGCGAATGTGGGCTCACGGACGCCTCGGCGCCCGCCCCACGGGCGCCACGGAGGATCAGCTGAGATTCAGTTGTAGCTCGGTGCGTTCGAATTATTCAGTTGCGCTGCGATGCACGGACGACCGCGATTCCCGAGAAAAAAATACGCGAAAAAAAACTACTGCATGTCCATTATCGACGCAAAACTGTGAATGCAACGAGAAGCGAGAAATAAAAAAAAAACGACTACGCGGTTCGAAACGAAAAACAAGAAAAGGGTGTTTCCCAGGGTAATTCAATACGGTGTTCACGGATTTTGGATTAGTTTTTTTATGTGAGCAACTCTAGATACTGAATCGTGACGATTTCGGGCGAACCGCCGTGGAAACTAGCGAAATCGGTTCAAATGCAAAAAACAAGAAAACTGTGTTGTCCATGGTAATTCATTGCGCCGATGACGGGTTTTGGGTCAGTTTTCTTATGTGAGCAATTCTAGGTACTAAATCGTGACGATGTCGGGCGAATCGGCCGTAGAAATAGCAAAGGCGAAATCGGCCCAAAAAACGAAAAATGAAAAACCTCAGTTATCCGGGGTTTAGAAGAATGTGTGACCAACGAGATGTGAATTTGGTCCGACCTTCGGGACTTATTTAAAAGTCAGAATATTATCTAAAAATGCGGGAGACGCATATAAAAGGAGGAATATGGCTTTGTGTAAGCAGTGAGAGACTTGGCTCGACAACTCTTTTCAAGTCTCTGATGTGGTACACACGGATACAAGTACATAAGAGCCATATTTTTGCGCCGTTTATTCATTATTTCAGTTGCACATGTACTTTGTAGACAATTAAAACTTTAACATTTGCGGTATTTCGGGCATTTAACGACCACTAAAACCACTAAAATAACGATCAGACTTCCCAGATCGCTGATACTGGTTTGCCCAGGACAAAGTTATCGCAGAGGCATTGGGGAACGCAAGGTCCCTTTCTATGGCAAAGGCAACGACTCACGGGACAGTGAAAAGGGTGAAAATCAACGGAAGACAACACCTTTTTGTCGCTGGTGAAGGTGTGCACACAGTGATACGTACGGTATGGCCGAATAAATGAGGCAGTCCATCAAGGCGGGATCAGCCGCAGACTTGGAGTTGTCTTTTTTAAAAAAGAGCCAACGTAATTCTTAATCATGTGTAGAAGGGATAAAAAATGAAAAGAAGAGCGCGGATAATCCATTAGTTAAAAAAACGCGTCAAATTTAGCACACAATTGGGTTTCTGAACGTCTTTTTTCTTTCATTCAAAATTCGCGCGCTCCTTGCACCCTGAAAAAAGCTGCCATGTTTAACCGGCCATACCGTACGTTAGTAACGATAAAACCATATGAAGCAATGTCTTGCAGTCTCTGATTTTTCTATTTTTGCACAGAATTTACAGATTCTTGATTTACAGAAGTTCTGCACAGAATTTGCACAGAATTTCGCTCATGGTGTGATTTCGGACTAAACTGTAAAGGACAGTCAAAAAATAATTTAAAATTTTACGCTTTTCAGCAAAACAAACGCGGCGCAAAAATATTACTCTTATGTACTTGTATCCGTGTGTACCACATCAGAGACTTGAAAAGAGTTGTCGAGCCAAGTCTCTCACTGCTTACACAAAGCCATATTCCTCCTTTTATATGCGTCTCCCGCATTTTTAGATAATTTTATGTACTTTTTCGTAATTTTGCTTTTTCATGAGAATAATCACAAATCGCCTGTCATGTTCACAAAAAACTTCAATCGGAAAAAGTGAAGAAACTGTAGAAAAAAAGGAATGGTATTCGTAAAAAGCAAAAACTATGTAATATCTTTTATTTTAGTCCCAAGACTCAATGCGCGCATAGATAGGTAAGCAGTCTCATGCATGACGCGGGAATTCAAAATTGGTAAAGTGATCCGAGTCCACTAAGCAAGGCCGGGTCACTTAGGGTCACTTAGGATATCCTGAATTACCACATAAAGGGTGAAACTGGTTTTCTTTCCACGTCTTGAACCGCCTTGAGTCGCAGGTCTTAAAGAAAAGATACTAGCATCCATGCATGCAAGAGGAAAAACAGTGAAAATGCTCGAAAGAAAAGCTCATGCAGTTTATTTCATTCTTGTTCCTCGCGACCAGAGGAACGAAATTTCCAAAGTGAATTTACAAAAAAAACAACAACAACAGTAGTATAATCACAACAACAGATGTCGCCTTCGCGTCGTGCGGCGGTGAGCGGGATTCAAGAAGGCCGTCTCATTATGCTCGGCGATAACGTCACGTCGACGCGGTTGATGTTTCGCAACGTCCGCATTATCGAGCGTTTCCCACGGGAACGCGCCTTTCGTGTGATGCGGCTTCCTGTCGGACTTGCTTGACGGATGAAGCGGATTCGAATAATTGCGCTTTTCGACCGGTTTTGAGCGACTTCTTCGCAGCCGCCCGTCGGCATTCGGATTTCGGCAGACCAAAAAGCCGTCACCACCGAAGTCCACACTGCCGACAGCGGTGGTGTTCGTAATGATCTCCCCATAACCATAAACGTTCTGCGTGGTTCTGTGGCGATGTCGAAGCGCACCGAACGGGTCCAACAGATCTTCGGGGTCGCTGAAAGTGTCCAGAACATCACTATTTGGCTGGCGTTTGCTCGAGGTTTGATGTTGTGTGGTGATTTGATTTGCTGTTGAGGGTGATGTTGAATGGTGGTGAGCGGGCTTCGCGCGGCTCGCTGGTGGATTGTTGATTCGGTGTGGATTTGTTGGCAGTTTCTTTTCATCGGCCGTTTTTGCGTGATTCGCCTGTTGCCAGATGGTGGTCTCTTCCTCGGTGATTGTGTGCGACTCAAGTTCTGCAAAAGGCTGTGTTTTTATTGCTGCATTCATGAAGCAGTATTTAGTGACGCGTAGCTACATATGTTTTAACGCAGCTACGCGTCACCAAATACTGCTTCATGAATGCGGCTTACAGTAAGTCTCCATGTTGTTGTTTTTTTCTCGGAATTCGAGTCACTCGCAATATAATAAAAATGAGGCAGTGATGGTGCGCACGCCTCTGTCGGAAGCGGAGCTGCTTGGTATCCCGGCAGGGTACACTGCTTGGAATCCGCCTCACAGCGGCGCTAAATAAACACGCGTTCCATTTTCACGGATCTCACAGGAAAAGGAGTCAAATGTTTGCCATGCAGCTCTCGGCACAAAGCCGCACCACCCGCCAGCCGCAAAACAACAATAAAATAGAATCATTTAGCAACCGGCCAACCCAGAAATTTTTTACGACCTGAAATAAACGTTCAACCCAGCAAACTCACTATGTTTGGCTTCATGCAAAAACCGTTTCCTCCGCGCTGCCCTCTGCTCGTGTTGTTGTTCACGTTGAGCATTCATCAAGTTTTCTGGACGAACGTTGTTTGTCGGATGATCCAAAATTATCGTACCCGATGCAGAGTAATTGTGATTTCTGGCCTTAATTTATTGCGTGATTTTTGAATGACACTGGTAAAAAGGGGCAAAGAAGCATTGGAAAGAACGTTTTTAGGAGAAAAAACACCAACTTCCACAACATTGTGTTGTTGCGGTGGTGGTGGTGGACGCCTCACGTGGTGCACAGGCCTCTGGCGATTCGGGGGTATCGGGGTCTAAAATGAGCTGCTTTTTTGTCAACAAGAAATAAATAAATCGAAATTACCGGGAAAAATATAACGAAAATAATAAAAAAATGCGTTTGTTACCTTGTTCGTTGGCGTCCTTTCGGGCACTGACGCATCTGCTTGACCATTTTGAACTTTGGCCAATAACAGCGACTCATCCGTTTGCACCGCTTGCTGTTGTTTCGGTTTCTAGAGACAAATACCGTATCATGAGTGAGTTTTGTCACTGAACTTTGCATCAGTGAAATCAAAGATACTGTATTCAGGACATTCTATCAAAGATACTATTGTGGATTTATTCAAACATGTCCGGACTAAAATGCGTCATTTGTTTTAAAAACGTTAGTTTGTCAAAGTACAGGCACTAAAATGTCAGTTTGGTGTGACTGATTTGACATTCACCATTTGTTTACGGGAAGAAATCGGCTAAACGGAAAGTCTGGTTTGCTGTGAACGGCAAGCGCATGTTTGGCGGCACATGACGTCATTTCAGTGGGACACGTTTCAAAAAATAAGTCACACATAATCAATCAGCGACCCGCAATCAAAAACTGGACGATAACCACATGCATATAAATTAGTTTTTCCGCAAACGAACTCGCGGAGGAATGAATGACATTCACGAACTTTCTTGGCCGTCTGCCACTGCTGCTCCAATGCCTTCAGCCGCGACCGGGTCGCGCGATGCCTCTTAATCTCCTCTTGCAGCTGCTTGTGGTGCACGTCCATCGATTGTTTCATCTCGTCTTCGAGCGCCTAAAAATCGTCAGCTGCAATGCTGCGACTTTGTCGGTGAATTTCGCTTCCTTTTCGGAGTGTAGTTTTTTGAATTCACGAATATTGAGCAGTGAGAAACCAACAGAACTCAGAGGCAACGTCTAGCAAAATGGGGTGTCGATCTACAAACACAGTTCCGTCGCACACATACCTTAACCCGCTGCTGTTCCTTTCGCAATTCCTCCGCGATTGTGTCTATTTCTCGACTCTGAACACTGAACATGCTCAATTGACTGACGCTGTCTCTGTCTCGATGCAGACGACTTGGACGCATCTTTGCCGCCCTCAATTGCTCCTCCATTCGTTTCGATCGATCGTACAAGCGTTGCATCGTGGCGTTGCGCGATTTCATCTGGTCTTCGAGCAGTTTCATTTTGTCGCGTTGTATGCGTAGTTGTCCGCTGTGTGTTTTTGCGGAATTGGAGAATAGTATTTACTTTTGCGCTTTCAGAAATTTCAGTTCTCCAAAAACAAAAAAAAGAAACAGTCTGAATAACCCGATAAAACCAACTCCGGATGACTCGTTTCATTTCAAGCAATGAAACGTACCGCAAAACTCGAATTTCCTCCGTGTACCGACCGGATATCATGGACATGTCGGGTGCCCCTTTACGAATCTGCAGTCTGGAAAGAGTAAATCATTTCTACAAAATAGAGACAGACTTGAGAAACTTAAGAAAAAATCAGTCGAACCACAACCTTGCCAGCGCAGTGTCTTGTTGCCGTTGCACCTGGTGTTAAACAGAAAAACGTCTATTGTGATTTTTTGAATTATTTGTGATCTTCGATTAGCACACGAATCCATAATTGATTGATAGACAAATTGCGACCTTCAACATTGCGTTGTTATCGCTGATTGCGTCTTCCAGTTGTCGTTCCAACTGAGCGACTTTCTGACGCAATTCCATAGATTCGATACTCGGATCCAGACCAAGAACGGAGCGAAGTCCTTGTGAAACGACACCTATTGGAGGTCAAACAGAACAACACACTATTATTTCAAAAATTAAACTTGTTTGATTTCAAATTGATTGCTGAATGATCCAAAATGATCCGTCATGCTGAATTTGTCTATTTTTTGCCGGAGTTTGCGTTTATGTTGCACTAACAACTGAATCCATGACAGAGCGACAAAAGGTCGTCGCAGCAAGACCGACAACATGGAAAACACGCCTAAAATATTGTGACCGACTCTATCAACCCGACAGGGGGTCTTGTTATCGTCGAAGTCGCTCGCGCTGCTCGCAACAAAATATAATGACAGACACCTTTTTGTGAGAAAACACACAGGAACGGGAAAAAATTGGCTTGAACGCATGAACCGAACCTCCTTTGTTCGGATCTGGAATGCTCAAACTCGACCGACCACTAGACGCCTCGGAACGCCCGAATGACACGGCTAAATGCGTCGCCAAACCTGTCAGGCCGCTTTCGTCCGTGTCTGAAAAGGCTGTCGGTTGTTTTTTTTTTGAGAATGCAAAGCATTTTTGAAAAGCACGTTACAGGCATTGATCGTCGGGCAATGCTTTTCATCAAACCTCATATCTCATATTGAGTATGATTGATTTGATCATCTACTAGACAAAAAACATATCAGACATTTGAACCCGATTGGCATGCCACTGTTCGACCCGGCCACCGCAACGAAAACTCTACTGTGGCCGATTAGCGAATCGTCAAGGTAAAAACTTCGATCTGAATAACCGCCGGCGACCTTTTGACCGGCTCCGAATTCGACTGTTGCCACGATCGGGCGTCAACAGCTCCGCTGTCTCAGTTTCCGGAGCTTCTTCGTGCTCTAAATCCACGTTCGTAGAGCCAGCGTTCTCCGAATACGCTTCTTCGTCGCTGAGGTCACGATCCTCAACGTTCTCGCTGTCCAGTATCAAAATATCGGGTGCCTTCCATTCGTTCGCATCATCATTTCTTGTCACTTCGGTGTCTATTTCCACCATTTCTTCAGCAACGTCGTCGTCATCGTCGTCACCGTCGTTTTGCTCCGGCTGAAAATCGGGAGGGCACATTTCGTTTTCTATTCCTCTTTCGTCGTCTTTCGGTGGTGTTTCGGTTTCCGTTTTCGACAAATCCAGCCGCTCAACGACCGTGTCACGTGACTCGGTCGCCATGTTCTCGGCCACGCCGTTGTCGTTGTCGTTGTCGTTGTCGTTGTCATTGTCGTTGTCGTTGTCGTTGTCGTTGTCGTTGTCGTTGTCGTTGTCGTTGTCGTTGTCGTTGTCGTTGTCGTTGTCGTTGTCGTTGTCGTTGTCGTTGTCGTTGTCGTTGTCGTTGTCGTTGTCGTTGTTCTCTTCTTGCGGATCAAGATCGGACCAATACGCGCTTTTACCCGACTCGAAACTGTCCTTGTGTTCGTCATTTTCAATGTCGTTAGGTTCTACTGTTGACTGATCAATTTCATTAGCTGGAGGCTGATTGGTTGAACGGTCGTTTCTCTTGTCAGTCATTTCTTCTTGATTTTGTTCGTTGCCTATTTTGGTTTCATCGCCACTATCTTGTTGTTGTTGATTACTGTCGGTTTTATTTTCATTAACATCATTTTGTTCGTTTATATTCTTTTCTTCTGCAGTTCGATTTTCACCCGACGACCCTGTGGCGTTGTTTGTTCCATCATTCTGTTGATGTTCATCGGATGAATTCGGATTTGTAGACGAGTTGTTGTCGCTTGGTGATTCCGTGTTTTCGACTGGCTGTAGTTTTATTCGTGTTCTTTTCGGTTTCTCGTGATCGGAAGTTTGAGTCGTTTGACTATGGGCGGCTGAAATGTTCGAATAGGGTGTTTTAGTGTTGATTTTTCAAAATTGAAAACGTTGAAATAAAATTTCAGCATCAATGTTACACCGGTTGACGCGATCTTTGTGTTAATTTCAAAAAAGAAAACCTTCTGCACTCCATATCAAACATTTTACAACTACTACTTAGCTGATTGGTTGTTTGCACGCAGGTCAACTCCGCCTCCACAGCAATGTCTGCAAAGAATGCACGCATTGTACTGCACGCGTGTGCAACCAACCAATCAGCTAGCTGTATATATTATCCAGACGGACTGTACCTGCAACTTCTTGCTCGTACTTTTCAATGATCGCCTCGACCTCGACTGATAACGGCTCGCCATTTTCGGACGACTCAAATGACGCGTCTTTCAACGCCCGGGCGTACATTTTTCCATGACACTTTATTCTGCTTCGTTATTTTAAATTTCGATCAGTATAATTCAGTTGCATTTCAAACTTGATCGCTCTCCCTCTCTCTCTCAATTTCAAACATTTTTTCAGAAAAGCTACATAAATGAGCTTATCGATCTGTTTTTCTATCTTGAATTTCGTTTTCTTCACCAAAGCGGATATAAGTTGTCACGAATGCGTTTTTATTCGTGTCACATACATTTGTAGTACACAGAGTGACACCACACAAATCAACACACACGTACAACGCTTGCACACAAACAAAGTGAAGTCAGTCAACAACGGCCCGGTGGAAAACCACAGGCAGACACACAGAGACGAAAATCTTAAAAAGATACGTTTCCTTGATTTCCGGTGTATTTGCGTGTGCGCGCGCGCGTTCCGGTAGCCCTGGTAACCATGTATATATAGACCATTTTAAGATATAAACCAAGACACGACACGACATACACCAAGGCACTTCAAAGACACAGCACTATTTGCTGAAGTCTGATGACTGGGGAGACGTGAATTAAAAGCTCAACCAAGCAATACAAGCGTCACACATTTTTCACATTCCATTTATGTGCATATGCGCTTGAGCTGAATGTGCCGACATGTTTTTGACTTGAACATATTTGACATTATGTCATGGACAACAGCTGGAATTCAACTTCAATGATCAGAAACGTTGTGCATTAAGAACTGGAATCAAATGTTTTGAAACCTTTCAAAGCGATTCCTAAATTCAGTACTCCACATCAAAACCTTGTCTTAGGTTTTTGGCTGATTTTCTAAGTTCAGCCTGAGATCATCCCGTTGCGTCAGCGCAGTCACTCAGCGGGTAATTAACGCAGAGGCCTGAAAGGACTCTGAATTTAGTCAAGTCACTCGATGGCTTTGACTCTGATTGGCTGATAGGGTGTCCATCGAGTTTTCTCTGTCATTAAGTGCTGTTCGGCGCGGTCCGATCCTCCGAACGCACAGACAATAGTCTAACGCACTACCACCAGGCCACACGAGGGTGACTAAATCGATAGGCGCTCGTATTCCAGTCACTCACAAACAAAATGGACTCCAAGTCGACGGCCAATCAGCAAGCCGAAAAACACAAATGCGCACAACCGCTGACCGTCGTTGACGACCAATCATTTTTTTGTTACAAAATATAAATTTCAAGCACGAAAAACAAACCAGCGTTTGAGTTGAAGTATTTTTCCGGCCCACACGGTATCAGCGTGGCGTCATTGGCCTCGTTGCACAGGTAGTAACGACTGCAATCGGGTGATGCAGGATCGGCGTAAATGCCGTTGCCTGGGCAGATGAACGGAGCCGACGTGGTGGTGTTGGTGGTGGTGGTGGTGGTGGTGGTGGTGGTGGTGGTGGTGGTGGTGGTGGTGGTGGTGGTGGTGGTGGTGCTGGATGCCATGGTCGCTGGGCTAGTTGTCGTTGTCGTTGTGTTCGCTGATGAAGTCGTGGCCTTGAAAATTTGTTTACACATGTTCAAGTAGATCCTGACTGATGTTACAATTAATTACTGTTAGTGTTCATAAAAACATGAAAAAAAACTCGCACCAACGACCGTTTTGTTGTGCGCACCATACCCGTGCGACGGTGTGGGGTGCCAATGTGCGCAGCCCTCAAAACCGGTGTGCAGCCCGCTAGAAATTTTTGCGGTGGCATTTTGGCAACACCGATTTGAGAGCTGTGCACCATTTTGAGGGCTGCACACCGGTTTGAGGGCTGCGCACATCGCTACCCCACACCGTCGCACGGGTATGGTGCGCACAAAATGAGAGCGAACCAAATATTCAAGTCCCCGATTAGCGTTAATGAATCCCGTTACAGTGCTGTCTGTTTGTGTGGCGTTGAACGGCTGATTGTAAAGGACGCATTCTTTGTTTGCGCTTTTATAGCTGACACTTTGGCAGGCCTCGCCTCTACTGTAGCAGCGTTTATCTAAAGTGACAGATTCAATGAAAGCATGCAGATGGCAGTGAAATTGTGTCTTTCACAGCTGTGTACGAAATCGTATTTTTTCTAAAACAACCGTCGCAGCATAAACAACTCTAAACAAAAGCGGATCGGATAATTACAGTTGGAGAACTTGCTGCCTCAACAACAGCTTTGGTTAAAAAAACGTTTTTGACATACAGCATTTGATTAAATGTGGCATCTCGACACTCTCCATTATTCCAGCAGTCATTTTGCGGTTTGACGCCAGCTTCAGAAAGTCAACCGCTGCCAAAGTGCTCGTGCCAAAATTGACTAAAAAATAACTAAACCTAAGTTTTCATAATAAAATAAATATCGCGTTTTTTTAAATCGAATCAAATTTCTAACTGACCGACTAGAATTCCAATTATTGATAACATCATTTTCAAAATTTCAATGGTTTTTGGCCCCACAGCCAGCATGGACCCGAGTCAAAACGGAAACAGTTTGATTGTGAAATAATTGTCATAAACTTCCGATTTCAATTTCAACATTGTTCAACTGTCATGCATGGTTGACAGCTTTATTGCAAGATAGAAACACTGATACTGTATTATCAATCATCCGTTTATTCGACACTTTTAATGCGACTTTTATTGTTACGTACCAACTAGTCATGGCTGAATTGAAGAGACGTTATGCGCCTGTATGACACCTTTTAAAATTTTCAACGCTTCCGCAAGTTTTTCATTTGTTTTCGTTTTTGGTTTCCATTTTGGGAGTGGGTATACAGTTAAGCTTTTTGCGGTCGGACGGGCGGGCAGGCGGGCCACGGGACGAATCTCGGGACGGACCGCAATGATTTTTTTCCTGGCAAGTATGCCCGCGTAACTTGCCCGTCATGTATGCTTTGTTGTTGGGACTTTAGGCGATATGTTTTTCGCCAGGGCTAACCCAGAACAGCATAACAGGACCCCGTCGAGTAGGGTGCCCATCAAGTTTTCTTTGTCATTTAATGTCCATACACCCATCGGCGGGGCTCGATCCCCCGATCGCGCAGACACAATTAAAGTGACACGTTGTGAAGTGTGCGCTTTTAGATCTGGCTGTCCAATGCTGCAGCGGCTGACGCAGCTTCACTTCATCATTCATGACGCCTGCGCTTCAGCATTAATGTGCCTTAAACATCCATATTCAGGTTCTTCTCAAACCGAAATTGATCGTGACAAAAATGATCTCAAATACCGCTGAAATGTCAAAAACCACAAAAAAACTCGCTAAACGAGAAAAATTGCCGTGAAAAATATTGTTATTTCTGAAATTAATCACTCATCTCAAATATACTAGTCATTTTTCAATCACAATTCGTGTCATGTTGATTCCGTCGTTTGATTTTCTCCAGTTTCAAACGTTTAGCCGTGAGATTGCTTACATTTTAAGGAAACCACAATCGCTGTTTGCAAATGTAACACAAGTCCCTGAAAAGTTGTTCCAAAGTTCAACACACCAACCAATCACAATTTTTAAACCTCTCGTAACTCGCCAAAAAAATGCAAATACAAGAGCTACAATAAACTTCGATATTCAAGCGAAGCTACCGAGAAAATGTTGCCGCGCTGGGAAACTGACTACGAAATTGATCTGACGTGTTATTTTAGAAAAATAAATTACACCCACTGGCTTTCTGTTAAGGCCCGCTTATATCAGATACTTGATGTATGCGGCATACGGCACGGCACGGCTCGTTACGTCACTTTAGCCGTATGCGTGTACACGGCACGTCACGTCACGGCACGTCAGGTTTCGTGTTATTGCATGCTACCGTTCATACCTGACGTACGTCTATGTACGTCTGCATACGTCAGGTATAAACGGGCCTCAAAAGTCGCAAAACAATTTTAACCAAGTTCAGTGGCCAGGGTTTTCTCAAGTGAAAATTCCATTTTCCAACTTGTGCTTGAACTGAAGTAGGTTCTTGTGGCGCATGGCATTTGTGTTGCGCTTCCATGGGCGCATTGGTAGTAGTGGCTGCAGTCAATGGAGGATGGATCAGCATACAAGCCGTCAGCAGGGCAAGAAAACGGAGTGGTCGTGGTCGTGGTCGTGGTCGTGGTCGTGATCGTGGTCGTGGTTGTGGTCGTGGTCGTGGTTGGCTGAAAACGAGAGTTTGCCATTGTTATTGATGAAAATAGAGAGATTTTCCCTTGGGGATAAACGTCAGCGTGTGTTCACAAGAAACGTCGATCCGTCCGCACACAGCCATGTTGCTGCTAATGTTGTAACGGCTGCACCTTGCTGTTAACAAAATCGCAAACATTTTTTACCCGGGCCGTAGGCACGGGTCAACTGCTAGTAATGACAAAGCTCATTTTCGCCCAATAGAACAACTGCACCGTATATTCGTCGCCACGGTTCGCGACAATGTATCCGGTGGCTTGGCTGTCTGTTCGTGCGGCGTCGTATGGTTGACTGTGAATGACGCATTCCTTGTTGGCTGCTCTGTAGCCAACGCTTTGACAAGTCGTCTGTCCAAGGTCGTAGCAATGTTGAACTGGAATGAAACGGTGCAACGGAAATTCCAAGTAGCTTTTGAACCAAAAGAAACAGTTGGTTGAACAGCCAGTGAGCGTGCTGCATTCAAATATATGCAGCCAATCCGCTGAAAGTGAAACATACAACATTCGACGACGTTTCGCCGAGTGCTCGACTCTTGAATTCCAACAGTCATTTTATTGCTGTGCGCTAGTTTCGTGAAATCAGCCGCGGCCCAACTTGCGGTTGCGGAGAATCCTTCAAAGTTAGAATAAGAAACAATGATTTTGTGGCTTTCTTAGTTATGAATTTGAGAAAGTCATATTCATCTTAAAGATTACTTTTGTTAAATGTTTTTCAAAGATCACTACATATACACAAGCATGCACCTAACTTACTTTCGAAAAACGTCTAAACTAACCGAAGACGAATATTCTAACGTGTATCGACGCTATGAACATCATTGTAAAAAAAATAATTGGGTTTTAAAATATTGACGTCAAAGCAAATCTTGGTTCCGGGAAATAAAAATCAATGTTTTTATAAAAATGTGATGTATTACCACATTGATTCAATCATTATGCTTTTCACCATGATCGTGCATGTGTCACATTATCGCGCTCGCATAAGTTAGATGTTAAGAACTGCTTTGTTAATTTGTTATTGTCGCTCATTATTGACAACCGGAAGCAAATGACGATGTGACACCGCAGGTGTAAACGTCACTATAGTGAAGTTCAGTTATCAATCATTTTCAGTGTTCATGAAATTGAATTGACACGACAGCACAAAATCTTTTGTAGAGTCAACTCAACCGACAATGGCGGCAATATTTCGCTTTTATTGAACTTCAGATACCAATAAAAATACAATATACCAAATGTGTTAAAAAGGCTTTCTTTAGCTAACCAACTGAACACAAACAAATTAAAAAAATCAATTTTCGCTTTTCGCTTTTTCGAAGCAGCGGTCGAATGGATCCAGTGCCTCCAAGCAATTCAGCTGCGCTGCGCCCATAATCCTGCAAAACATTTTATGACGTTTATAAAGTTGGTTCACTGAAACTTGTCACAAGTTTTTTCAACCGATTGTACGCAACCACACACAGGCAAAAAACGGATGCATATTTTTAGTGACACATGGCGGCATGGTTTTTAGGATCACAACACAAACGTTCAAATATGGCAAAGGTTTGGTGTTGCGAAGCGTGTGATCATAAAAACATGAAACGCACGAATGCCAGCAAAGTTTTTGATTTGCAACAATCGCTGGCTGTTCGCTGCACTGGTCGACTACGGTTTCGTTGCCCTGACATCTGAAAAAAAAATGCAAAGCAGAAAGTTTTTTCTCAAACTTTTAGGAGTCTATACACTATTCGATCTCTCAGTGTATCGAATCATACTCATTAGCATAAAAAGAGTAATCGCAATCTACGAATGCTAAAAGCTACACTCACACAGGAGTTCGATAGTCAACATAGATCAGTTCCTTAAATTGCTCACGGTACGGTTCGCAAGCAGAATCAGCCATTACACGGTCGAAGTTTGCATGTGCCTCTTTCGCTGTCAATATTGGCGCCACTTGCGCGCATGAACTGCAATCGAACGAAATTTTGTGTTTCGCCGCTTTTTCCGCATAAATGCTTTTGTAGTGTCTATGATGGTCAAATATAGACCGTGCGCAATGTTGCCTCTGAATGACACGAAACTGAAACTGAAAAAACCGAAACTGTTTTGAAATGGACCAATAAGCTGCAGTCTAAACAAAACACCATACGCGATCCGCTCAGCGAAACACTCCGTCCACAAGCGCGCTGCACCGAATTTGCACTCGACGTTGTTGCTCATGTGCTCATCGCACGTGTGCTCGCCATGCAAATCGTCGACCAACTCAACATTAGCCACCAGCATAAGCTGCTAAAAAAGAATTTAGACGAAAATTTGAAAAAAAGTTACGCGACGTGTTAGTTTTCAACAGATTGTTTTATCTGAGATACATACCTCAGCACCTCAATTGTTCACATGATCTGAATCCGGGATATTCGCGTTCTTGTGTGCATCGGCTTATGCTTTCGAGTTACCCTGTCCTCAATGTGAACATGAATAATTTAGCACAAAATTACATGTGCTCAAAATTAAAAGTATAGGTAATACCCGTCTCTGTCGCTGTCATATTCACGGGTCTGAATGAAATGTCACGTGTCACCCCACGGAACCAACCCAACTTATTGCCCACACGTGCGCAAAATAATGAATCAAACAATCAATCATGCAAATAAACAAAAACGAATAGAACAACCCCGAAGCGAAACAAAGGAACTGGAAATTTTTTTGAAATTTCGTATTTTTGTGAGCGTATTGAGTGTGTACAAGTCAACTTGTGCGCAGACTTTCATAATTTCAGTTTTTTACGGTTTTTCCATTATTCTCCAACCCCTGCAAAGATGTTGGGCGTTTTTTTTAATTAAACCGAACGGTTTTCTAATCGCTACAGCACACGCCATCGCCCGTATCACCAGTTACAGAGTTTCCCCATATGGTTTTTTTTGCACGTTGGGCCAATAAAGAATACCGGATCTTGAGATTGTTTTCAGAAAAAAATCTTGTTTAATGCGCTGAAGATGCAAAATGAAAATCACCGTCAGTGTGAAGGTATTTAAAAACCGGTAAAACGAAGACCTTTAGGTGTTCCATTGCTGTGAAAGCGGTGTTTTCATCTTCAATTTCAATCATCATTTGCTGCATGCACAAAATCTATTATCCACCAAGACAAAAGCGTTCTTTGTTATTGTTATTGAAAAAAAACGAAAATGCTTCGTTTTCCATTTGTTAGGTTTTGAAGTTTAGTTGCCGATGCTGTTGAACAGCAAAAGGGCATTGCAAAGAACAATTTTGAACTCAATTTCGAGAAAGTTGAACTGAATACCAAATTGATCGTTCATTGCGATTTTTTCTTCCGTGTCATAGCCAACAAAAAAGTGCAATTCAATTTTCCATTTCATCCTTGCGTATCCATGACCAGAGCTTGGTTACAAAAAGCCACCCAACCCATACAGTGTATGTCACGCAATGTAACAAACAAGTTGCAGAACATAAAGGATGCCAATAAAAAACTGAAGAGCTTTTAATTAATACACCGGTGAAAATGAATCGAAAACTCATTATTTTGTATTCTCTGTACATACTTTTATCATCATTAACAACCGACTTGCGGTTGCATATTGTTTTTTTTCGCTCTTCTGATGCAAAGTTGCGTTTCAGTCCACTCAGCGCGTCCAGACACAAATGCAGCCAATCAGTTCACCAATTAAAATCCGATTTTATCCACTTGAAAGGGTTCCCAAAATTCAATTATAATTCTTCAACAATTGGCCTTTCATTATGATCAAAAAACGGGTTATAGCTAAACTGCACCTTGCCACCTGCCAGTAAAGCCATCAGTATTCAATAATGCGAATAATGAAGCGCCATAATTTACGTCAATTTACCACACACGTTTCCGCAAAAAAACAGACACGCTGATTAGCCAAGTTAAAAAAATTAGCGTTTGTGCTATTCGTTAGCCTTGTACAGTCATAATCACGATATTATGCTATAAGCTTGGCAGCAAAAAAGCTACTGAGCGTTTTTTTGACTGGCTGCATCCGCTGCTCTAGCACTAAAAACATTTATTTCTAAATATATACCTATTTCATTGTTGATTGTCTGACTTCTGATAACCATTTCGAACCAGTTGGTCATTAGAGCTAATCGCGGTGTCAGCTGTATAAGCGCATACCCACGTTTTTTTATCACAAATGTGTTCTGGCATGTCAGACGTTTAGAAACTCCACTGGACATTTTTCAATGCCAAAAAAACGCCAAATAGCAGAAACGCAATCAGGTTCGGTGTCTCAGAATATGGGGCCTGATGTCCAAACACCAATTACGTCGATTGTTATGGGAAATTTATATCAACTTTCATTTTGGTAGTTTCACGCATCAACGACCATTTGCTTTTTGCAAAAAAGAAAGGCACAAGAGAAATCGACTGCACAAGACAATGATTTCGCGGATGCAACTGATATTCGGCGTCACACAATGGTTGATTGTGGGTTTGTCCAAAATCGACGCATTGAGCAATCGTATTGGTCAGTTTGATTTTGGTGTTTTATTAAGTTTCTGTCTTGGAGATCAATCCATCCACCCATCCATTTTATTTTGCAAAAAGCAGGAAACTCCAATAAAACTGTATGAACGTATGTAGTACGGAGACCCATAAACTTTCAAAAGTGTTTTTGGTCCGAAGTTTAGTTTTTTTTCAAAAACAACCGTTTTTAGGCGCCGTATTCCATCAAGGTCGTGACGATCATTTAGCTTCGGCGTTCAAATGCGCCGTTGACTGGGCGCAAGATGCAATGTTCACTGGGCGCAACAACGTGAGCAATGTTTACTTAGATCATCAGTTAATCTGGGACGTTCAGCTGGTTACATCCGACGCTCCTGAGGAATCAACGAGTGCAGGTTCACAGATTGACCGATTGATTGATTGATTGATTGATTGATTGAATTAATGACTGATTGATTGATTGATTGACGGCTTGACTGAAAAGTATTCCAGTTTGCAAGCTGCTCGAGCACAGCAATGCCATTGCGATCTTTGGCACTTCAAATCATGCGATTGGCCATCAATTGGAAGCAGTTGCGTCCGAATTAATGGTGCCATACTTCAAAGTGACCGATGATTTCCAGCATCGGTCAGTGCCTGCACTAGTGACTCTGATTCACTCATCACTTCTGACTGTTTGTCTATTCAACCGCAAAACATGCAAGCAGCGGCACTTTTTTCAGGTCGAAGCAAATCAGCAACGCATCCGTCTTCAACATGTACCCGTCCGCGTACGTAATGGACGTGCTGAAACAGCTGGTTGCTTACTGGAAATGGGAACGTTTGGTGCTAATCTACAAGGAGGAGAGACGTTAGTGAAACGATGACGCTTATTAGCCAAATAAAATCAAAAAAATCACCCAAACAAATACCGTATTACCCCCATTAAACCCCCCTCCCACCATTAATCCCCCCACCAATAACCCCCCATCCCCACGACAAGTTTCCGAATAATCCCCCCCCCCACAAATAATCCCTCATGGGAAACCTGTTTGAAACACATAGCGATTTGTACCCAGCGAATTCAGTGGCTGAATGCAGTGACATTGGTGAAATTGTGCTACCAAAGGCCCCAAAGGGATGAGTTAATGGTAATTTCATTACAAAAGGCTGTTACAAAAGGAAATCTCTGTGAAAAGTAGAAGTTTCTGCGACTTTCTTGCCTGCCATGCATGGTATTTTTGCCATTTCTCAACAAATCACCACCCCAAGAATTTGTTTGTAAATAACCCCCCCCCCAATAATCCCCCCACACCAATAAACCCCACCCATAAAAGTCGCTGACGCATTAATCCCCCATGGGGGTTTATTGGAGGTAATACGGTAATCACCCAGCTGCTAGTGAGAGGCACAAACCAGTTTAAAATTGCAACAACTTGTGTTTAAAACCTCGCTTCTATCCAAGCCTCAATTAGCCAGGCCCATTGTCCGTTCCACAGTAATTCTGGATGATTCCTATCAAATTGTATGCTGAGGACGTGAGACTAACTGCAGGTATCATCGGCTTGTCACAGTTCTTCGAGGATCCGGCACTGTCCCACGCGCAGGTCGCGTTGATTAAAATTGAAAACGACGATTTCTTGGGCGCCGTGCAACGTCTGAAAGAGTCGGACGAATGCATTCTGAACTATTACAGGTTTGTGGTGCACAAAGTCAATTGTATCACATGTAAAGTTATGAACTGCTTTTACGGACTACGGTGTCTGCCGAGTTTGGTTTCGACACGATCTTGCTTCCTCCAACTTTGTTTGTTATCTATATTTCTAAAAAGCAATCATGATTATCGCCAAGCAAGCCGCCGTAAAGCGCTGTAGTGGAACAGAGTGTGTGACCGCCGCACAACGGTTGGTTGCCGCAAATCGACTCGCTACAGCATGTTTGTTCAAACCGGTCACTTTCCGCAGAATACGGAACACGCGCAAGAAGAAAGGACAGGATCAGAGTTGCAAGAAAACACATTTAACCACAAATTGGGTGCTTGATTTCAGCTACATTCCTTCTTCTTACTGTGAATCAAGGCTTCACATGCTCTGCATTCTGCAGAAACGTGACAGATTTAAACGAACTTATTTTACATGACCGCACCGTGTTGTAGCGGCGGCCGCACCAACCGTGTGGCACGGGTATACAAGTGCGATTTTGCAAAAGAAAAAAACGGGTTTCTTTAGAATTTGGAGATCTTCAGAAGCTGGATACGAATTGTTTGAATAAAAAACAATGTGAAAATAACCAGTTTACATTGCAGTGATGGCGACAATTCGTGCAAATCGCGCGGATTCAACCGGGTTGTTTTAGACCTATCAACATCGGACACCTATCGATTTCTTATCGCAGTTCGTTGCATGTTTTTGTGCTTCGAAATATTTCTTTCAACTTATTGACGTCTTGTTTTTTCATGCGCTTTTTCTTTCTTGTTGCGATCCGTTATTTTTGACGCGTTTTGCAGGCACTACAGCGTGGCATGATCAACCGAAAGCACTGGTATTTGTTTACAACACTGGTACGCACGTTTTAATGTTTCCATATTGGCGCGAGAACCCAGCAGAATTTCTCTGCATTTTGGCTTCACCAGATGAAATAAAAACCGCTGCACAATAATCGAAATGAAAACAAGTTTATCGCGTCGTGTGTCTGTTTCCGGCAGGACTTGGCCGAAATCGACATGGAGGCCTTCTGGCATAACAACGCCCGTTTCGTCAACGTTTCCATGGGACACCTGTCGGACATCGACAAGCAGAACGACAAAAACTCAGTCGAAGACGATGATGAGCGCGTTGCTGCGGTGCCGTCGTTTGCGCGGCGATGCCTGCGCACCGCACGCAAGCAGTGGCGTGCGACAAGGCCGGCTGCTGAGTGGAAACATTTTCCGATGGTAAACGCGAGAGCAATCAATGATTATGATCAGGATGGGATGACTAGTGGTGAAGCGGGCTGTTACCGAAACTAAGACCCAACAAAGTCGAATGAACGGAAAAGTGGAGTGGGGATGGCACACTATTCGTAAACAGTGTCCAGCTGCATATGCGCATGTGACCTGCAAAAATGCCGCGTTCTGAAAACCGGTTTCAGTCGCCAATAATTACCGTTTCCAACAGCGACTTTTCAGACTTCATTCAAACAATGCGATTTTTGCAGATTCTTCCTTCGTCAAAAAATAATCACTAAATTTTCACACAGTGACGAATTTGAATAACTCCTTGCGAGAGACTCTGAATTTTTCTCGCAAACAATTTTTTCCAGACCGAATGCGCGCTGATGATCGACGCGGTTGGCACGATCGTGCGTGCGTACCCGCGAGTGGCGTCCAGTGCAGCCAACCAGGCGTTGCTCCGCTTCGGTGCGCGCTGCGATCGTCCGTACAGCAGAGTGCTGCCGATTGGTGAACGGTTGATCGGCGAAATTCGTCGCACTGTGAGTGTGTGTGTGTGTGGATTGGGTTTGTTAAAACCAGCGTGTGTGCCAAACAAAGAACGTTTTACAGAGCAACCAAACCGGTACAACATAACACGGACAAAATAGCGTCAAGTCAACATGAGGCTAGACTATTAGTTTTACATATGGTAAAACTAAACTGCTCAACAACTAAACTTGCTCAACATGGTGTTGAGTTTCTCGCCACGCAAAATATAAAAAAGAGCCCCTCCCGTATCGTACATCCGTTTAAGGTGCAGTAAAAAGCAGTTTTTTAGAACTAGCGTACCCGGAATCTTTTCCCGTCTGTCACAGTTCCAGCAGTTGTTGAGGTATCCCCCTGAAAAATTTCGGGCCAAGTAGAGGAACCCCCGAAACAGACATCTTGCGTAGCGTGTCTCGAACAAAAACAAGAAAAACAAGAAACAAAAAAACAACAAAAAAAACAATTATAATGCACGTTTTCAGCAGCATGACGGCCTGACGGGCACCGTTGCGTTCGACGACGAAGGACAAAGGAGGCTTGTGTCATTCGCAATCGACATTCTTGGCGAGCGGGGACTCCTGGAGCGGGTACGTGGGCATCTTTTTTTATATTTTTTTTCTCAGTCGCGTCTGTAGCGCAGGTGCAGGACTTCTGTCCACCGTTCCGCAGATGGAAAGTTCGAACCTCGCTGTGGACTAGACACATAATTGAGACCAACAACATCTGATGGTCTACTCCCTCCAGAGCCGAGGGTAAATTGGGCTCGGGGCAAAGTTGACCGTTTCCACCGGAGTTTGGTACCTTATGGTTTTCGGAACCGGTGCGCGAATAATTAACAATAAAAACTTCACAAAAAATATATCTTTTCTTATTTGTTGTTATCCGAAACGTCTGATGATGTTCTATTTGAAAACGGAATTGACTGGTTTTTTCTTTTGGTTTTTTGGTTTTTTCGCAAATGGTTTTTTCCCCAACAGATTGGCCACTGGCGATCACCGATACCGCACACGGTGGACGTGTCGCTGGACAAGGAGGGACAGAGACGACACAATCTGGTGGTGACCCGCGCGAAACCGCACATGCGTGTCACCACTATAGTGGTGAGAATTGTTTTTTTTAATTTTTTTGATTATTCGTTAATGATAACCACGTAAGGGAGCCAATGTGAAGTACAGAAACACAACACTTTTTATGTAGCAAATAAGCAAATTTCGCAGACAACACAACTGTTCCAGACAAACGTTCTGCCATACTGCAATAATGTTCTTCAGTTTTCTCCACACTCGCCTTTCAATGCGATCGATTCTTACTTGCATCGACATTGTTTATCAGTTCATTTTATTTCTCGACACTTGCTCGTGTTCAATTGCTTCACATACATTCAGGAACGCCCGTACGTGATGATCAGAGACAAATGCAAGAAGTCCGTGCAACTGAGCAACGACTGTTTCGAGGGTTTCTGCGTTGATCTACTGGAGAAGCTGGCTGATGATCTTGACTTCACGTTTGAACTGCACAAGGTCGCTGACGACTCGTATGGCGCCCGGAGCAAGGACGGCAAATGGAACGGCATGATCGGTGAAATTATTGACGGGGTAAATTTTACTGATTTTAAATTTCAAAATTTCACTTTTATTGACAGGTGGTGGTAGCGCGTTTAGACTCTCTTTGCGTTCGGGGGATCAAGCCCGCCGAGCAAGTGTATAGGCAGTTAATGACAAATAAAAAACAAACACACTACTCGACGGGCATTCTATACGCTTTACTGGGTTAGCGCTGGCTAAGAACATAGCCTAAAATACCAAACAACAACAACAACAACAACAACAACAAACTTTTTCGCTGCACTTGCAGACAGCGGACATGGCGGTCGCCCCGCTAACCATCAATTACCAACGGTCGAGCGCCGTCGACTTCACGAGTCCATTCCTGCATCTCGGCATCAGCATCCTCTACCGGATACCGGACGACGAGACGCCCGACATGTTTTCGTTCTTGAATCCGGTCTCCACTGAGATCTGGCTGTGGATTGTGGTCGCCGCAGTTTCGGTCACCATCTCCATGTTTGTCATCGGTTCGCGGTGTTTGCGTTTTTTGCTTACGGTTTCGGCGGTTACAATTCCGAAACATGACACAGATGCGACACGCAGATTTTCGGAGCTTCCTAAATTTGGAGATTTTTTCTAGGATTTGTAGGCAAATGTCACACTTTTTTCAGCAAACAACGGACAATATACATTGTGGTATGGCCTATTTTTTTAAACGTGTCCCACTGAAATGACGTCATGTGCCGCAAAACATGCGCTTGTCGTTCACAGCAAACCAGACCATCCGTTTAGCCGATTTCTTCCCGTAAACAAATGGTGAATGTCGAATTAGTCAAACCAAACTGAAATTTTAGTGCCTGTACTTTGACAAACGGGCGTTTTTAAATAAAATGACGTCACGTTAGTCCGGACACGTTTGAATAAATCCACAATAGCTAAATAGATATATCACGCGATAAAGGCCCGTTTATACCTGACGTAAGCAGACGTATGTATGTACGGTACGTCAGGTTTGAACGGTAATATGCAATAACACGAGCCCTGACGTGACGTGATGTGACGTGCCGTGCCGTGCCGTACATTCATTGGTCTGCATGAACGGTAGTACGCTAAAACACGGGAGCACCGCGCGGACGTGACATGATGTGGCGTGCCGTCAGCGCATACGTCAGATATAAACGGGCCTTAATTCTAAAAAAACAGCCCGCCCGTCTAAATTGCAGCCCGTCTAACCCCGTCCGAATGGAATCCGACGGTCGAGTATGACAGTAGTCGTCCGCCGCCTCGCGGTCTGGTGAACACCGCGTCCACGGTGGTACTACGCGCCGGCGAGACGGGCGGGCCAACGATTGAACTGTCGAACAACTTTAGCTTCTTCAATACACTTTGGTTGGCGCACAGTTGTTCACACAGTGGCGACCAAAAGCGTTGGAACGCAGCGCTTGTTCAGTGCTGTGTATTTGCGTGGGTGTTGCTATTGCATCAGCCCTACAAACACCATTTCAAGAATTTATGGGCAACGTTGGGTCGAAAAGTGTCCCGTGAACCCAACGTTGCCCATAAATTCTTATGATTGCGTTTCTACGGCTGATGCAACACGCACGCGATTCACAGCACACACACGCGCGCAGCGTTCCCAACGCTTTTGGCCGCCACCGTACATTAGTTCGTGAAAATCATGTATTGTGGATTTATTCAAACGTGTCCGGACTAAAATGACGTCATTTGCTTTAAAAAGCTCGTTTGTTAAAGTACAGGCACTAAAATGCCAGTTTGGAGTGACTGATTCGACATTCACCATTTGTTTACGGGAAGAAATCGGCTAAACGGAAAATCTGGTTTGCTGTGAACGGCAAACGCATGTTTGGAGGCACATGACGTCATTTCAGTGGGACACGTTTGAAAAAATAGGTCACAGGTCAATGTTTGGTGAAACACATTCAACATTGCGACCTCGCCCGCTGACCAGCTGAGAGGAAAGCAAACAATTCACAGACAAAACAAACAAAAGCGAGCCAGCTATTTTTTATCCGAATAATCCAATGATACCAGATTTCACCCATTCCGCACTTGAACTCCACCGTTGATCGCCTGTTCAGGTTCGTCACGTCAACGCTACTGAAAGGCGGCTGCGACTTTGGGCCGCGCGCTGTCTCGACGCGCTTGGTCGGTGGCCTCTGGTGGGTGTTCACGTTGATCTTCATCAGCGGCTACACGGCCAATCTCGCCGCCGTGCTGACCGTCGGGCACCGGTACATGCCGGTGAAGAGCATGGAGGACCTGGCCAACCAGACCGCCATCAAATACGGCGCGGTCGACGGCGGCTCGACCGCCGGCTTTTTTCGGGTAAATTTTTTGGGGGTTGCGGGTGCTTTTTGGGTGAAAATGAAATTGTGTTTTTTGGGGTAAAACTTCTGTTTTTGGGTGAAAATAACAAAGTGCTTTGGAAAAAAGCAACGTTTGGGTAATCCGAATATTTTTGGGTGAAAATATCGATTTCGGGGTAAAATGTGATTCTATAAAATTTGTGCAACAAAAAAATACAGTCAGTCAGCGTCGTCTCGTGATGACATGATTATTGTTCTTTAGGAATCGAAAATCGGAACGCACATTCGCATGTGGGCGCAGATGGAAAAATGGCAGAAACAGGGTTACGAAGGTTTGACTTCATTTAAGGGTTTCTGTCTCTTTCATGCCCCTCACAAATTTTTTTTTAATGCTAAACTACTTTTTTGAGTTGCTTTTTTTTCGTCAGAACAAAAATAATTTGTAATCAAGGCTGAATGCTTGGACGGTTTTACAAATCACAGCACTTTCCACCAGAAAATACTAGTTTCAAGTTTCCAAGAAAACCGTTTCAGTAATGACGACTGGTGGTAAGGACGGCGAAGCAAAAGTTCTGACGTCAAATTATGCTTATCTGATGGAATCGGCTTCGTTGGAATACGCGATTCAGCAAAACTGCAACTTAACGCAAGTCGGTGGCGTGCTCGGCTCGAAGGGCTACGGGATTGCGCTCGCAAAAGGTGTATTTTCAGAAAATAATTCAGCTTTGCTGAATTTTCTGTGGAAAAAGTCGTTTATCTTGTTGTATGTGGATGTGCGGTAAAAACGAACAGGAAAACTGTTTTGCGCGACCATAACTGTTCGAATTGCGACAGTAGTGGGTTGCACCATATTCGATTCCAATCGATAACCTAGAAAAACAATGCTTCGCTTTCAGCGACAGAACCCCGCCGTGCATATAGGCCCTTAATGCGGTGCATATAGGCCCTTAATGACAGAGTAAAACTCGATGGGCACCCTACTCAACGGCGTTCTGGGTTAGCCCTGGCGAAAATCATATCGCCTAAAGTCCCCAACAAACAAACGACAACACAAAAAAAACAGAATAATTGAAGTCCCGTATAGACTCCAAGTGGACCGATCGAATGTCTCGGAAGATTCTCGACTACGCCGAACGGGGCACGTTGGTGCTGAACAAGACGCGCTGGTGGCGGAGTCGCTCGGGTCAGGCATGTTCGGACAGCGGTGGTCCGCTTCAGGTATGCAAGAAATCGTTCATGAGCACCAGGTTTTTTTCAATGATTCGTTGGTTTGGTTTCTCGGGCTGGTCGACCATCGGTGTCCGTGGCACTGACGAGCTCCAATGCTCACTGCGGTAACCAATGGGCGAAAATCGCGAATTTTGTGTACTGTACTACCGTAAACCTGTACATTTGTACGCCGTTACTTTTTAGCTCCAGTCTTTAAAAACGTCTCTTATACGTCGGCAAGGGTCAGCCGTTTTTTTTTGTTGCAGATCAATGGGACACCTCTTACGCTTGTATAAACTGTTGCTGACAGTTTACGAAGCGTCTGTAGGCGAAGACGCAATTCTCTCTTACACCGGTTTTCCAGGGCAGCCCGAAATCATTGAACGCCATGAATATCGCGGGACTACTGGTCGTGCTCGCGGTTGGACTGTGCTTAGCAGTGGTGTGCGCCGCGATAGAGTTCTTCTTTCGTTGCTATCAAAATGCTAAATTGGACAAGGTTGGCATCTTTTTGTTGATTGTGTAAGGCCAGAACGTCAACAAAACTGGGGCTCTCCGCATCCTTCAGCTGTACCCACACCGAGAAAATGAGGAATTCATCGCAAAAAAACACATAACCAATGTGCATTTGACTTGTTTTGCTAATACCAATTTACCACACACCAGAGATTGAATACACGAATCTAATATAATGCATTTTTTAAATACTAAAATCTGTTTCTCAACAGAATAACCCTATAAAATGTGACCACTTCACCCGAAACCCAAACAAGCAGACACCGCTGTGGAAGCAAATCAGCACGCATCTGCGCTGCGCGTTGCGTCCCTCGCAATCGCCGATCACGGCATTCGAGGCCACCTGCAATCGAGACGAGTTCGACACGCGCGACTATCAGGCATGGGGAGTTTTTTTTTGGGGAGGGGGGGTTCAGGAATTGTCACACACGACAGACCAGCACATTTTCTAATATCACATTTTCCGGCGCGTAAGAAAGAATCATGGATGGAAATTGGTTTGTTAAAGCCTGTCATTTTTGTTCGCGGATTGCAGAGCACGCGAAAGAACGAATGATCCGCATCGGCGTTGCAATATAGACACATTTTTGTTCTGAAGCCCCACTGCGCACTTGTTCGCGTGTGCGCGCAAAGTTCTTGGGTTCAAAAGAGTGCTCAAATACCAACGCTCTTTCTCAAGTGCTCCAATTCATTTTCAATTATTGATGAATCCACGTTTACACATCACAATGAGAAACAAAACACTTTCAGCTGCCTGAAACCGGCTTCGCATACTCGAGCGCACCATCGACGGTCGTGAAGAAGCTGCCGCCGTGTCAGCGTCGACTGCTCTCGCAGGGCAGCGTCACGGAGACGTTGCTTTTGAAGCACCTCAGCGGCATGCAGTACGTGAAGCCGCCGCACGTTCGCGTGCCGTGTCCCTCGTCCAAGCATCAATCGATCGTTCGCACTCGACGTCTTAGTGCCGATGTGTGATCGTATACAGTGATCATAGTGCAGTGAATGCGGGATGCGCTTCACGGATATGAAGACATTACTACATTGCTGCACAAAGTTGCTACAAATTGTGCTAAAGTTGCCACTATACTTGCTAATGGATTTGTTACAACTTGTCTGCCAGTGTCTGTCGTTTTGTGTGTGGTAGTTCGAGTTTCCGCGTGTTGAAACATGTGCAGAATGAACACACTAGGCGAACGAAGCAGAATTTTTTATTTTGATAAAAGTTTGTAATTATTTTGCCATGCCCATTATTTGAACTGATCCGCTCATGTGAACCATATTTCATGGTTTAAGAACGTGTCCAAGCTCCTGAAACTCAACGAAAACTAATCCTGAAACCAGTCCAGTGATTCGATATGCGGCAAAAGGTGCGCCTGTTTCGGTTGTTCAACTGATTATATGTAGCTCAACCAGCAGACCGGAAAATTTTGTTTTCGACCGTGTGCTATCGAAATGCTAACAACATGTATCAAATCAACGTTGACCATATCGAAATTAATAAATACTTTTTTTGTGTGTTAGCAGTGACAGTTGAGACTCAAGAACATCTGCTGTGTTTTCAAAATATAGTCCGTTCCCATATTATTATTAAGGGTGCATGAAAAGTCGAAACTGCAAATCATTATTGCTGCCTCGCACCGACTGACCATTGGAGTTTTTGCTTTCTTTCTTTCACAATTTTTTTGTCAAACCCGATTTTAGACCAGCATGTCACTTCTTCGCAAACCCATAACCGCCATGAAACCGTCATGCACTGCAGTTTGATTCAGAGCCAATTGGTGCAGTTGTTCTTCAAGCCGTCCGCGCGGCCTCCGGCGACGATGCCACGCCACACGCCAAAGCTGACGCCAAACAACATGCCAAATGTCGGCGAGCCGCAGCACGACCGTCATCCGGCACGCCAAATCAAACGCCATCTGGTGAACGCGTACCACGCCAACAAGAGACGCGCCAGTATTCGAAAGCGACACGTCACCTGGCGTAAAGACGACCCGAAATACAAGTGCTGCTGGCGTGGCGTGCACTATACGCGCGCCGTGGAATGGATCTGCGGGGTCATTGTGAGTGCGGCGACGGTGGCTGTTGACTGTTTGTTGGCTGGCGACTGTTTTCTTTACACGCAGTGTTTCTTTGATACTCAGTAGGTAATTTTGAAATGTTGCACGTGCATAGATATCATGATTTTTTCCGATAGTTCACAGCACCGTCTGCTGTTTCAGCTGCTTTTAGTCGTGATTGGCCTGTCCGTCGGCATCTACCAGTATGTGCCATCGTCGTTGAACTCTGAGCTGCGCTTCAATCGCATCAGCAACACCACCTGGCGTGTCGTTGGATTTGGTTGGTTTTTATTGAATTCAATAATATTTTTATCGCAGTAAAGAGCGCTCGAATTTCAACATCCATCGTTCAAGATGGCGCGGACGTGTATGTGTTCGTAATGCAACTTTGTGTACGCAGAGCAATAGATCGTTTGCGCAATACATAGAGACCGTAAGGAGCTTCATATGCATGACGCGCGCATTCACAAATCGGTACTTGATCACTTTTCACTCTGTGTTCCTGTTCCTGAGATATGCGGTTGATGAATATTGATGGCGCTTTTGAATTGCCGGTGTCAAGCATTATGAAACTGATTTCCGTTCCGACGTGTCTCTGCAAACACATTTTGGAGTCGCCAGCAGTGTACGTGATCGTTGCAGGCGTGAAGGTGTTGCTGCCGCTGACGGGCGTCTGCGCCGTTCTGTGGCTCGCCATAGTCGGCCTGCACAACGAGCAAGCGAGCCGCCTGCAGCCGTTGATCGTGCTCGTCTCCGGTGGTCTCCTGTGCACGTTGATTGCCGAGTTGTACGTGGTGCACGAACTGGCACTATGGCTGGCGGCAGGTTGTGGCATTCACAGGGAAAACTTGTTGTCCTAATATGTATAAGATTGATCGGCGGACGATATTTCGTTGACACCAAAGATGACTTGTTTGTTGATGGAGCTCTTTGGGTCGTATGTAAATTTCGGTGTTTCAATCGGTTATCAATTTACATTTTCATTCACCACCCTTTTCATTCGGTCGTCAAAACGGCAAACACTTGTATGAAATCAGGTCAGACTCCACACACGCAGAAGATTTTTTTGCATCCTGCACTGCACTGCAGTTTGGAATGATTTTGCACTGCATTTTACACTGCATCGACAATTGCGTTTTTAACGATATGCAGTGCAGGGTGCAAAAAAATTCAGCGTTTACAGCGAAAGCCGTAACTGCTGCGGATTGTACAGAAAAACTCTACTGGTTATTGCTCAGCTTTCCCTTTACAGCCGCACATAGTTTCGCAATTAAGATTCGCACAGATTGGCTGACATCCCAACGGTTTTATTTGGGGCTGCAACACACACGACGCAATGCGCTCTGTTAAGAATCATTCATTTCATTTTTATTTCGCTGGGAAACGCAGGGACTCCGACAAAACTGTGAGCACAATGCGCACGGAGACCACAATGAAAAACGGACGAAATTGGCAAAAATTCCAGCTTGCGAAAAGAACCAGGTTGTATACGCCATGAAAAAAACACAGGTCAGGAAGGCGAGGTGTCCGTCTACCTTCGTCGCAACTACCAACTGTACCCGAGGCCGGAATACGGTGTCGAAATCGAGTGGTACAGCGGGTTCGCCATCGTGCTGGCGATCTTTGCGATGCCGCCACTGCTCGCGTGCACCTGGCTTTGCGTATGAGAGTGTCGTTTGCTTTTTTGCTAGCACACAGAAATTTTTTTCCATCCTACACTGCACTGCATTTGTGACCGATTTTTTCAACATTAAAAAGTTTTCAACGATGCAGTGCAGGCTGCACAGAAGAATCTCTGCTTGAGCTTTGAATTCAAGATGTTCGCACGGCACACCGGATTGGATTGGGTGAAACTCTGCTGATTCGAGTGATTTGGTTGGGCGTGTATTTTGTACCAATCGTGAATTTCAAAAAAAACGGCATTTACTTCACAAGCACAACGGTGTTTCTTTGATCCAACCAAGAAATATGCTGAAAACATACTTATAGACGACAGAAACAACTTCGCAGATCGTTCCAAAAATAAAGCAACATACCTTTTCTCAGGTAATTCTGACGGACGCATATTAAACACACAACTTTTGTGCTCACGTTTCAGTTCTGGTTCCTGCGTATCGTCGAAGGCTGCAAGGCCTATCTGAACGGCAAGAAACTCGCCGCACAATGGCGTAAAGATGCGCTGCTTGGTGAAACCGTTTGAAAAACTCGCTTCAATTTGGAGCTTGCAGTATGATCACCACCTCGCTTATTTTTCAACCATTGCTTCAATCAACCAATCAGCAAGCGCTACACGGGAGGTGGAGTCTGTCAAAACACTGAAAAAACTGAGATAATACTCATCAACTTATAAACTACTGGCGTATTTTTTGAGTTTTTTAACTTGCAACTTTATAAGTTTTGGTTATACTTTATAAGCAAGCGGCTTTTTGGTTGATGCATTTTAAAAATTGTTTAATAAAAATTGTTTTGATGGACTTTTGGTTCATATGCAATTTTTCTGTCTTTTCGTACAAAATTTATTTGTTTTCCAATTTTTTGAGTTTTTTAACTTGCAACTTTATAAGTTTTGGTTATACTTTATAAGCAAGCGGCTTTTTGGTTGATGCATTTTAAAAATTGTTTAATAGAAGTGATTGTTTTGATGGACTTTTGGTTCATATGCAATTTTTCTGTCTTTTCGTACAAAATTTATTTGTTGTTTCCGAGCGATTTTTTTCTTTGTCTTCCCAACGCGTGGTTATTCGAAAATCCAATTTGCCACTTTTCCATCTGTGCTTCTTTCATTATATGTGAAGCGGCATTCATGAAGCAGTATTTAGTGACGCATAGCTATGTTTTAACATACAATGTAATAGCCACGTGTCAGTAAAACAACTGCTTAATGAATGCCTCTCCCAACTGTTTCCGTTTATTTGCTATCAATTTTGGTATCAAGAGCATGTATGTATCAATGAACAATAAAATACACAACAAAAAAAAAGAAAGGATGCGCGCCCACGTGCAGTTTTTTCGATACGCTGTGCAGAAAACAAAGGAAAAAAATAATGTTCAAATTAGTACGCTAACACGCTATAACGTGCGTTGCTATGAGACAAAAATGATTTGCGCGTTTACTTTTTTAGTTGCGTCCAACCGAGTAAGTACAACCTAATTGACATATCACCAAATTTTCTAAAAAAATCTGATTGTGTATCACTTGCAAAGTGTTACAAACGCAGAGATGACTATTCTCATGAAGGAAGGTTGTCCTTTGGCAATGTTATTCCCGCTAACGGAGCAATAATCCAGCAGATCGTAAAGGTTGATTTGAAACATGTGTCAAAAATGAGAGCGGAATTGAATATAACAAATTTCTCTCGCTTGTTTTTTGTGTGTTGTTTACATTTTTGACGTTTATATATTTGGAAACTCAACTCTCTAATGTTGAAGAAGACTAATTGCCCCATCATGAGAACGTTACCGTTATGAATGTCGGTGTAATAAGTGGAACGATGAGAAATACAAAAGGTCTAGCACTAAGTCAGCCCATTTAATCAAGTCACCTTTAAATCCAGCCAATCAGCATAAAGTCGCAAAATGTCGCTGCTTGAAAAAGTCGGCGCCTTTTTCGGTGGAGTGATCTGCTCCGTATGCCTAATGTTGGTCATTTACGCGCGGAACAGCGGTACCGCGATATTTAAAATTGCTAGTAATCGAATAACCCCAGAAACAATGATTGTGCTACCGTCAACATGGCTGGAACAAAACACGAATGCATCTCTAAATGTGAATGAGAATTTTTAATTCAGTTTTATTGTGTTTGATTTTAGGTTGTTCTTTTTGCATTCACAGCTGATTGGCTTTTTGAAAAGTTCCACGTGGGGCCAATCGCTATAGGCATCATATCAACACATTTTTTCACGTGCTCTACACTTTCACACAACGTGAGCATTCGATCATTAAAATACAAATTGCAGTTTTGCCAGAACATCACTGAAAAACGCTTTCAGATGACACGCTCAACAAGACGGACAGCGTCTGTAAACCGCTCAACGGCCTCGACGACAGACATGCACGCCAAATCGGTTCGCTGGGTGAAAGACAATCTAATCAAACCGCCTGATCGCCGAAAACAGCCGCTGAATTTGTCGGACCCGCGCCGCGTTGATTGGTCGCAGTTCGGACAAACCACACTGATGATCGCGAAACATTTGAAGCAGAAACGAAACGGCCGATTTTTGGAGGTATTTTTGGAGTGCAGCACATTGCGAAATGCGTGCCGAAGTTCCATGCCATGCCATAGCGTTTCAAACAGCAGATAAACGCACATCTTGGGTGCACCCGTCACCATCACTTTTTTTATCCGAATCCATATTGACAGGTCGGCGCGTTCGACGGCGAACGGCTGTCCAACTCGCTAGCCCTTGAGGTGCACTACAATTGGACGGGCCTGTTGATCGAGGGCGGACAGAGCAACTTCGAAGCGTTGAGAGCCAAACATCGAAACGCATTCTTGTTGCACGCGTGCTTGAGCAACGTCACTGCGCCGACGACTGGGTTGGTGATTGCGGGGCTGTTGTCTGTTGCTTGCACATGAAAGACACCGTCGGCAATAATGGATGCTTGAACTATTTGGCTATGCAATTATTCGCATGACCGCATAAATGCACAAAATCAATTTATTGTGGAATTCAAAAGCAGTACAGATCTTCTGAAAAATAGCCGCGAAAATCGTTGCCGTGCGTTAGCAGGTGTAGATGATCCGGTTTTGACGCTTGAAAAGCAAATATGTAATCAATATCTGAGTTGTCCCGTTATTATTCTTGTAAGAGCAAAAGAATCACGACTCAACACACATCAAAATGCACGACTCAACACCATTAACCAATGAGCCTGCAAACGTCAAACACAACTTTTTCCAGCTACATGTTCCCCTCCGGCACCGGCACCGCGTTGCAGCGCAAGAAAACCTCAGCGAAACAGTGGCCGGTGACGTGCGTTCCAATGAGCGCCGTGTTGGACGCTCTGAACTGGCGGCACTTCGATCTGATGACTCTGGACGTCGAGGGTCACGAGGCGACCGTTCTCGAGTCGTTCAATTGGAATCGCACAGCGGTGGCGTTTTTTCAGATCGAATGCAATCCATGTATGAGACACCGCAAGCGCATCAGGCAACTGGTGGCGATGATGGGCACGTTCGGATACGCGCACGTCGATTCGCTTTTGGCCGGCAACGGGAAACCGATTGATTTCGTCTTTAAACGCGTCTCTGACACGGTGGAGTAGAGCTGAGCTCGTTTCATGTATTGTGTGTGCCTTTGATTTGAATGTCTGTCGATGCCAATTTTGACGAGATAAATCAGCTGGCGTCGAAATCCGACGCCATTGGCGTGTCACTGCCAGTTTGGCGGATGACATGCCGCATTGGAACTACTATGAGCGACATTGGTGATCGTTTGGATTGAGATTGTTTTTGATTTGTAATTCTCGCGAGGTATAATTATGACGAAATGGGATTTTTGCTCTTTTTTGCATTTGAATCGTGATTTTGTGTCGGTCGATAATGACTGATTTGAAAATCGACTGCGTGCAATGATGATCGTGGTTAAATTACGCTTGTAAACCAATCTGTTGTTCTGGATTTAGTCGCTCTAACTGTTGTTGATGTAAAATGTACATTGTACCGGTACATTGTACATTGTACATTGTCAAAAAGGACCACCATGTGAAGTCTTGAGCTTTATATACGATCTCTCCGTGGGCTTCATTTTTGTTTATATTTGCATTTTATGGCATTGAAAAATATACCTTTTCACCATCAAATTGGCCATTTTGGACAGCCGCAATTGAAAATTTTAAACCCATTCCCATGGAAAGCAGCGAACAATTAGTGGCAATTTTGAAGTACAGTCAATTTAAAAAAAACCTTCTTTGGTGCCGGGCAACCGGAATTTTTATTCAATGGAGCCAAATTTGTGAGCGTTAGGTTTTAGTATAACAATTTCCGCGCTTTCTGAACTTCTAAAAAAATAGATTAGTTGAACAAAGAATTTTGGTTAATCATGCCTCAAGTTTCGGTTTGATTTTGGACATTGTTTTCAAACGATTGCCGCAACAAGAACAAAATAATGTTGAACGCTGTCAAAGAAGCTATTGCACATAGTGATCGATTTTTTCTCCTCATCGTCTTCTGTTTCGTGCGAAAAGGCTAGTGTGTTTGTTCGTGGCCTCGCAGTGTTGAGTCTGCGTACAGCATGTTGTTCAGACTAGGACTTTTACAGTGTTGCGCATGATTGTTTCAGCCACCAAATCCTCCGCATTGTCGCCGTGTGTTGATCTGCTCGCCGATGTGACTCCGTTCGTACACGAATTGAATGGCAGTTGCTTCTTTTTCGACGCCGCTGCCGAAAGACAGAACCAGCGAAAGGCGCACGACAGCTGTGAAACGTTCGGTGGCCGGTTGGCGATTTTGCCAAGTGTAGACGTTCTACGGAACGTCAGCGAGGCGCTGCAGTTGGTGCGCGTTGATGCTTGTTTTTTTCTTTTTTTTCTTCAGATGCGCAAAGCGTTTTCCCGATGATAATTAGATGACTGTGTCAATTGGTGTTGTCTTGGAAAATCACGGTTACTGAACCGTTGCCAACAGAAAGCTTGGGCAAACCGCACTGAAACCGCACTGAATTTTTTGCGACTGTTTAAACCGAACCGAAACAGGTTCGGATTTCTCTGTTGGCGTTTTGAATCGAACTGAAACCGTACCGAAATTGTTTTCTGCTCTTTTGAGTCGAAACCGCCCGCGCAAACCAAAGAGAACGTGAACCGCGGCAACACTACCGGTCAATGGTCTGATACTTTGGTTTCCAGGACGCGAATACCAGGCGGATACGGGACACCCGCACAGACACAGCATTTCTTTAGCGTGTAACAACAACAACGATTTTCTTCATTCCAGTCTGCTACGGTCGTCGATGACCTCTGGATCGCGGGCGACCGTCACAATTGGTCGTCGTACGGCTCGCTCGAGTTCAAACGACACCACTATTGGCTCGTCTCGAGCTCGCACCGGCACTGGGGCGCACCGCATGCAACGCTTTGGGCGGAGCAATACCCACAAAAGTTTGGGACATCCGGTGGTGGCCATTTAGAGCGTGTTCAGTGGTATTGTTTTGGTCACCACTGGTCACCATTGCACGCGAAAATGTTTGGAAAATGGGTTTCTTTCAGTGCGCCTGAATCGGGAATGAAAAAGAGGGGGAGAGAGAGAGTGTGATAAAACTGACGTTTCAGCATTGGCGACTGCATGATGCTGTCGAACGTGTTCCATTATCGGAACGCAAAAGACGGAAAATGCACAGAAAAACACCGTTATCTCTGCGAATATCGTGCGTTGTTGTTCATCTCTTTTCTGTTGTCTAAGTTCTTGTTCTTCTGAGTGAACGGGATCCTCTAGACAAAAAAAGACAGCCAGACACTGAAAGAGACACACAGAGAAACTTCTTAAAGGACACTTCTTCTGAGGAAAAACTGTTGTTGATGTTGATCAAGTCGATCCAGCTATTTTCGGAAACGGAATATCTTGGTCGATATCTTGGTCTACATCTTGGTCAACATCTTGGTCAACACACTTTTTTCTCAGCATGATTGGTTTGGTAGCGTCGCTAACCGGTCGCAGAGAGCCCAACGGTCGAAAACTTAACGGCGGTTATTAGGGTTGAATTGAGGGCAGAACGCCTGGTTAAGCAATGCCCATGCGTTAAGAAGTGGGATGGCGAGGTTTCATGCACGCCCTGATAGCAAGTATGCAGCTGTCAATTTGAACGCGCCACTAATTGCGAAACAGGCACCACGGGCAACTGCAGTGCACTCGGTTGCTCAACGCCCGGCACCAGAATGCAAGCGTGCCACACGAATCGCACGCACTGGCTGGACGCCGAGCTAGAGTGCGCTTGTTGGCAGCGGTTCAACGGCGCACGATGCCAGTGTGAGCGTTGTTTTTGTTCTTTTTTTTCTTATTTTATTCTGCAAAAACGTTGGTGCTTGGCCGCTGTCATCTTTTGCATCAACATTTTTGTCCATCCACTTTTTGGCGTGCATGAGCAGCTTTTTTCTATCCACCACGGCGACATTGTTGCGCGCCCACACCGGCAGTTTATTTTCAATACAATTGGCTTGTATGTATGTATTGTGGATTTATTCAGCCGTGTCCGTATACTATGTTTGTTTTAAACCTGTCACTTTTGCAGAATACAGAGCATGCAAACTCACAGCGCTCATTTAAGAACAATTAAAATTTGTCTTAAAAACCAATTTACATGTAAGTCCAAGTTTTTTGTTAAAAAAATAAAAAGAGGGCGGTGGCGACACAGCCGCAAGCCAGTTGCCCCTATTACCAGATCCATGGGTAATAGTTATGGGCAATACGTACCTCGACCGCGCCAACCACACACCAGCGAAACACGGGGGACGCACAGGTTACACCTGCTCCGGCAACCCCAAAGCCCGTGAATTCGAAAGTTTGATCACCGCCAGTTTGAGCTGATCACAAGCACATCTTGATCTCGAATTTTATGGACTTTTTATAATGCCGTAATTTTATTGTTTTTATTGGCTGTCTGTTATTCAACTGATTGGTCAGAATATTTTGATCATTTAGATTACGATTTTATTTCAAAAATGAGCAGTATGTTTTCTATTTCGACATTTATTTGATGTCGAACGTTTGAAATCAAAAATTCATACGGTACAATAAAAACGGACAAGCAATCAAAAAACAAAAAAAAATCATAAATCTGACTGCAGAGAGCAACCGTTTCTGCAGAGAGCAACCGTTTCGTGAATAATTGATGAATTCGATCAACAATCTGATGTGATGGCATAACGAACCCAACAGTCCGTGTGTGTATGATACCGCACAATAAATTCAACCAAAAAAATAATAATTCGATCAAAATACTTTTTTCAAGTTCGAATCTATCTAGATTGAAGCTGAAATGTTCAAAAAATGAAAGTCGGATTTCATCAGCTAGGAACTAGTTTAAAAAGCTAAAGACTGATGACTTTTGAATCGAGTGAACTTACCAGTGTCTACAACCTAAATTTGTGGTCAGTCACGCACAAATTCATCAAACTTTACCACTAGACTTTAACAAACAGAATTTTCAACTTAAAAACAATGTTGTGAAAATGCCTTTTCTTGAAATTATTTTTGTGGTTACGTTTGCCAAAAGTGCTGTGGTTAATTCTTTCACGGGTAGGGTTTTAGTTTATTAGATTTCTTAACTTGATTTTGTTTCTGTTTTTGGCTCGCTTTTCTACCGTAAAGTCTTCCATGTAGGTCTGTACACCGTTAGCCCTTTCCAAAAAGCGAACGGATTGTCCCAGAGCAAAAAGCCAAAAATGACCAAAACTGACTGTATTTTTTCAACTACACCTTATGCATTGCGACCAGGTCACTTGGGCAATTTAGAAGTGCCGCATCAAGCATTAGACTAACGCGGCATTCGTGAAACAGGATTTAGTGACGCGTAGCTATGTGTTAAAAAATATAGTTACGCGGTCACTAAATATTGCTTTATGAATGCACCTTAATAATTGCTTGCGAAACGCACTGAGTCGCACAACCACGAAGATAGATGATACCAGAGAAGCTGATAGTAAGCAATTATTAGTGATTTTTAGGATAATTCCTGTGTTAATTGGGGTTCTGTGCCTATATATAACTATACTAATCCAGTATTCTGGGTCTCTTGATAAACAACTGAAGGAGGACCACAAGATCGTTTGTCTAGAGAGTGCCATAGTCTGCGCTTGCGCTTGCAGATTGCACCCCACCGTCGTCAGCTGTATCGTCGCATGGCTTCCACTACAGTGGCGCGTGCTATGCGGTCAGCACGGAGCAACAACTGAAGCAAAACGCGACCGAGTCTTGTGCACGTTACGGTGGCCGGCTGGCCGTCGTCATGAATGAGACACTACTAGAGCTGGTCGTTGAGCATCTGGTACAGTTAAGGCGCATTCATGAAGCAGTATTCAGTGACGCGTAGCTGTGTGTTGAAACATATAGCTGTGTGGTCACTAAACACTGCTTTCATGAATGTCCCATTACAGTGACAGCCATAATTGATGCGCAGTTTCAGTGCCATATTCTCCCGTCGAGAGCTCGATTAGCTCGCAGTTTTGCTCCACACGTTGAGGGGCGGCATTTCGGTGTGGAGCTCCACAATTGTGGCAAGTGGAAAACATGGAAAATAATCAGCGCGTGCGCCTGGTTCTCCTGCCTATCAAACATGCATGGCTGCCGTGGAGCTCGATGGAGCACACGATCATCGCTATCGACGTTATTAATTATGGCTGGCACTGTAATTCGAGTATAAATTGCGCGAAAGTGATTCGGAAAGAATTTTTTATCCAAAGTCCCTTGATAAACTGTAATACATACCGTATTACCTCTAATAAACCCCCATGGGGGTTTATTTCTTCAGCGACTTCTGGGGGTGGGGGTTTATTTTTGGGGGGGGGGTTTATTTTTTGGGGGGGGGGGTTTATTTGGAAACCATTTTTAGGAGTGGGCAAAATGGCAAAAATACCTTCCATGACAGGAAGGAAGTCGCAGAAACTTCTACTCTACATAGAAATTTCCTTTTACAACAGCCTTTTGTAATGAAATTACCATTAACTCATCCATTTGGGGCCTTTGGTAGCACAATTTCATCATTTTCACTGCAACCAGCCACTGAATTCGCTGGGTATGTGTTTCAAACAGGTTTCAATAATCCCCCATGGGGGATTATTTTTGGGGGGGATTATTTGGAAACTTGTCGAGGGGGTGGGGGTTTATTTTTTGGGGGGGGGGTTAATTTTGGGGGGGTTTAATAGAGGTAATACGGTATGTACATACAGTATGGCCGAAAAAATATGACAGTCTCAATCAAGGCGAGATTAGTCGCAGACTAGGAGTTTCCTTTCTCAAAAATGATAAGATATCCGCCAATCGAGTGTGCAATGGTAGAAATAATGAACAGAATAGCCCGAATTACCAATTAATTTTGAGAAACATGTAAAATTTGACACGCAGTTGGGTTTCTGAGCAACTTTTTACTTTGATTCAAATTTCGCGCGCTCCTTGCACCCTGAAAAAAGCTGCCATGTTTAAACGGTCATACTATACAATCATTTCATATAATCATTTTTTTACAGTGTACATATAATCTAACATAGCGTCCTGAGTTTGTTCTCACAGAAAACTGAGTGGAAAAAAATCGCGTGGGTGTCAGGCGATTATAATCAGACGTCTAGCGGCCCGTCCGCAAAAGCAGAGAAGACCAATTGGCTGCTTGATTCAAACAATCCGCACTGGGGATTGATCGATGAGAATATCTGGGCTAACGACCATCCAATTTGTGAGACTTTTGTATTTGTTTTTTATATTTGTTGGAAATCGCCTGCTGCAATGTACACCAGTTCAGGAAGTAAAAGTGTTTAGTGAACTTGGTCGAGATCCGAGAAAACAATTCATTCCATAGATGCCAAAATCCATTCCAAAATTGCGTGAAAGACGCCTGCCACTGGTCTCACCATGAGTGAGAAAACAGGGCTGTCGCGTTCGTATTTAGTTGATCTACAATACTTTTGAGTGACCCTGTAACAGGTTCAATAATTATTCAGCTGATTCGAAAACCAAACTTTGACATTCCTGGGTGACTTTATGTTGCAATTATTACTTTGCTATAACTTTGTCAGCCTACTACGGTTCGTGCGTCGCGGTTGATGTTGATTTGCTGGGCCTAGTCAACCGAGAATGCCTATCTGGCGGTACTACTGAAAATGAACATCCTGAACATTTCATTTGTGAATTTCGTAAGTGAAACACATTCATCGGCGGCACGAATCATTTGGCGTGCTGGAACATGGTGCCTCTGCCACCATGTGGGTGCTGCATATCATGTATACGCCAGGACTCGGCAAAACGTGGCGGCAAAAAGTAACCAGCAAGCAGAAAAATAAAAGGCGATAAAGCGACACATCGCTTCTCGGGTCAAGCAGAACGATTTTTTTGCCGCCTGCACTGCACTGCAAACTGCGCTGCATCGTTAAAGATCTTTCTGAAAATGACAATACGGGGATAGTCGCTCTTTCAATCTCGAAACGGTCACTTTCAGAAAACATTTTAACGATGTTCCAGTGCAATTTGCAGTGCAGTTCAGGATGCAGTGCAGGATGCAAAAAAAATCTGCGTGCAGAGCTGCTGGTTCCCATGCCCGGTTTTCAACGTTCTTTTTTAAAGTACGCCTCTTATGAACGCGATTATGCCACTGGAGAAACCAGCTAAAATCTAATTTTTTACAAAAAAACTGTTTTTTTTTTGTTCCAGGCGACACGCAGCCGTGCCCCGAATGTTCAACACCGGGCACCAGTGGTCAGTCCGTATGCAAGCACAATGTTTTACTGGAAGCCGAAGTCACGTGCTACTGCAACGCTCAATTTAGCGGAGACCGCTGTGAAAGTGAGCTTTTGACAAATGCTGCACAGAAAAACGAGCACGATGGGAAGACACGGTGTTTGAGCTCGGTGGTTTCCTGTTGTTACGCTCATCAATAGGTTCTTGTCTTTTATTTTCATTGGCCCGCCCACATTGCGCTTCTGCCAAAAAGCTTTTCTCTTGCATACACTTTGACTTGGACTTGCTTCGCTTGCACGTTGATTTCTTCGAAAGCACGCACACACACGATGTTCTGGTGCTAAAAACTTTTCACTTGCACCGCTAAATCACATTATTCTGCACTAAGAACTGTACACTATTGAAATCGATTCATGTTTGTATTGTTGATTGTTACTGGTAGAAACGGCGAAATACAGGCGATACAGCGATGGAGCTGTCACCAGGGGCTCAGTCGGCTCATGGACCTCAGTTCTCAGCCCCCCCCCCACCTCAGGGAGTTGTTTTCTATTGTATGTGATTTTATCCTTGAATTAAAGACAAGTAGTACGGTACTTTCACTGTTCTTTTGTTTTAAGGCCTATTCATGCAAGTGCGCGCTGAAGCGCGCTGACGAGCTTCATCATGAAGTGAGGCCCTGCTTTGTTTTGGATCAGTGGCACCAGTTTTTACGATTTGCATCAGACGTATTGTATATGATTCCTATTCTTGTATCTACATTGCATATGTGTATATATTCTGTTATGATAAATGCCTATTCTATCAGAATCGAGAATCAAAGAGCACGTTGTTTTCAGTCGATCAACACAAAATTGATACTGTATTTGTTCTCATTCGGGCTTGGGCTTACACAACTTGATCTTTATAGTTTACAGATTCTGAATATCTGATTTACTGATATGATCAAGCAAACTATTGTCTCTAAACTCAACAAAACATAGCACACAATCGATGATTTGTGTCCGCTGCAAGCAAAAAAAAACCAACAGAAAACTAAAACGAAATAGTGTGCGTGTGTTTTTGAATTGTGATTGGATCTGTTTGGAAGATTTGTGATTTATTGTAGGATCTGCTGTTCACATTTGGAAGTCAATTCGTAAACCTGAGTTGGAACCGCTGCTCCATGGAATCGTTACCACTGGTGACGAAGTAACAAGTCGTATGCAGAAGCTGGAACATCGTTCAATAAAATAGTCTTCGTTATAAACAAATAAATATCGATATCGATATCGTCATGATCTGTTTATAACAAAAATCCAATTTGCTTTTCACACTTTCACACTTTCAAAAAAACAGTTGTACGTAATGATTAGGTAACACTCTTTGTTTGAATTACACGCGCCTAAGGTTTCAAAAAAGATGTCGCAAATGTAAACAGAAAAACTGTTCTTTAGCCAGGCACTTCCGAAAGAATAAAAAATTGAAACAAAAAGTCACAGAAGCGAAAGCCAAAACAGACGAAAACTGATGAATTCGACTCGTTGGCATGCAGCTTGGATCTTAGCAATTGTGACCGCTTTGATCTGCAGTCAACGGATCTGCGGTAAAAACGGCTTTTTCCCTTATTTGCCATCATCAATACAACTGCTCATGGGATAAAGTGTTGTGTGTCACTATTTCTAACAGTACGTCGTGCTCATGGCATTTTCCAAATGCAACCAAGAAATTGTGTTTTTTTGGGTTCACGCCCCTGTACATGAGCCTGCAATATGGCTATAACGAGGCTGTGAAGGGCAGACGGACCAGTGTGCAAGAGTTTTTTGTTTTAAAAGGTGTAAAAGGTGTACTATACTATGACTTATTTTTTTAAACGTGTCCTACTGAAATGACGTCATGTGCCACCAAACATGCGCTTGCCGTTCACAGCAAACCAGACTTTCCGTTTAGCCGGTTTCTGCCCGAAAAAAATGGTGAATGTCGAGTCAGTCACACCAAACTGACATTTTAGTGCCTGTACTTTGGCAAACGGGCGTTTTTAAAGCAAATGACGTCATTTTAGTCTGGACACGTTTGAATACATCCACAATACTATTTCACAGGATCCACTTGTGATTTGTTGAAACAGCCGCTGCACTATAACGGCAGCTGTTATGGCTTCAGCAACGAGGCCCGCAGCTACACTTTGGACAAAATGACTGCCAGCGCCGTGTGCGCTTCTTGGGGCGGCCGGTTAGCGGTGATCGCAACCGAAGATGTCAGATTGGAAATAGGCCGCTGGATGGTGAGCCGTCACTCTAGTCGAGAGCTCGTCTAGAGCGCCATAGACGATCGCTCCCGAACTCATGTGTCCTGTGCTGTTTCGTTTTTTTAACGTTTTTTTGCATTACGTTTTTCGACAATGGTAACCCGAGTGTAGACGTCCTCTGGAGTTATTTCATGTCGCAGGTATCTAATTTTTCCTGGGTCATCGGTCCTATCTGGGTGTCCGGCGACTATAATGACGCGATGGGTCCGGGACATGAAGACGATTGGTCGAGTTGGCTCATGGATGCGGCCAATGCGCACTGGGGCCCATTTCCAACAGGCGTGTGGTCGGACACCGGCCAACCATCAGATAGTGAGTTGTTGTTGTTGTTGTTGTTGTTGTTGTTGTTGTTGTTGTTGTTGTTGTTGTTGTTGTTGTTGTTGTTGTTGTTGTTGTTGTTGTTGTTGTTGTTGTTGTTGTTGTTGTTGTTGTTGTTGTTGTTGTTGTTGTTGTTGTTGTTGTTGTTGTTGTTGTTGTTGTTGTTGTTGTTGTTGTTGTTGTTGTTGTTGTTGTTGTTGTTGTTGTTGTTGTTGTTGTTGTTGTTGTTGTTGTTGTTGTTGTTGTTGTTGTTGTTGTTGTTGTTGTTGTTGTTGTTGTTGTTGTTGTTGTTGTTGTTGTTGTTGTTGTTGTTGTTGTTGTTGTTGTTGTTGTTGTTGTTGTTGTTGTTGTTGTTGTTGTTGTTGTTGTTGTTGTTGTTGTTGTTGTTGTTGTTGTTGTTGTTGTTGTTGTTGTTGTTGTTGTTGTTGTTGTTGTTGTTGTTGTTGTTGTTGTTGTTGTTGTTGTTGTTGTTGTTGTTGTTGTTGTTGTTGTTGTTGTTGTTGTTGTTGTTGTTGTTGTTGTTGTTGTTGTTGTTGTTGTTGTTGTTGTTGTTGTTGTTGTTGTTGTTGTTGTTGTTGTTGTTGTTGTTGTTGTTGTTGTTGTTGTTGTTGTTGTTGTTGTTGTTGTTGTTGTTGTTGTTGTTGTTGTTGTTGTTGTTGTTGTTGTTGTTGTTGTTGTTGTTGTTGTTGTTGTTGTTGTTGTTGTTGTTGTTGTTGTTGTTGTTGTTGTTACAGATAGAACTTATGTTACGAGGTACGACCGCATGCTGACACATAACTGAAGATTATGCGCATATAATGTGAGCATGCGAACGACGTAAAATAATCGTTTTTCCCGTAACCAGGAACATGCTGCCGGTGAGCTACAGATGATATGTGCCGCACAGCAAATTTCGGCCATTTTTTGTTATAAATGCATCGCAGAATGCATGCTTTACAAATGAATGAAAATGCTGTGCATATTGCTGTGAAGAATGGAGGTTTTTCAAGATAAAAAACATTCAGACTCTCAGCAACATTGTGTGTCGGTCAAGATGGCGTATGGTGCTGATTTCACTGGCTTATATAACGCAAACTGCGATCGACCATTCCCGTATATCTGTGAATTTCGTAAGTGTTTTGTCGTACGTAATTACATTTATTGTGACATTTATTGCTTTCAACATTGCCCTACCCATCCCTATCGCACATGCGTTTAGGGCACAATAGAAAGCTCCGGCAGAAATTCATTCGCATTCCGTACCCCCGAAAACCCTTTCTGCCACGGTTTCAGCACTTGAGGTGGCCCTCAAAAAATTGTGGGAATGGTAGATAGATACACCCTGAGAAAAGTACGTCTGCAATGGAGTCGCAGAACTTGACAAATGGCTAAAATAAAACTCAACCGAACACCATTGTGTCATCTTTTTAGGCGAAACCGAACCTTGCCCCGTCCTGAACTGCTCCTTGCCTGGCGCAGTGTCCACTGATTGTTTGCACAATCCTTGGTTGGAGGTGACGGATGCCTGGTGTCAGTGTGATGCTCAATTCAGCGGCAACAGATGTGAAAGTTGGTAAAAAAAGAACGGCTTGGAGCAGCTTTCACATTGCTTTTTTTTATTTTTTTGCGCCGCTTCCGCTTCACACCAGCGTTTACGCCATTTGCACGACAGCTTTATTGCCGGATTAAAAAATATTTTTTTGCACCCATAATTTGCACTAGAAGTGTCAAACCGGTCTGCCCTCCCAGTAGTGAAAACTCCATGACGGAACACATTCATGCATGAAAAAACGGATGATCATGGTATGTTCTTGTTGGATGAATGCAGAGTAAATCTTTGATTTGTTCAAATTTTTACGCCTATATGAATTTTGCACAATTGAACGGCACTGATGGACAAGAACCAAAAACGAACACTGGAAATAAGTTTACAATGCAGGTCAGCGCTTTTTGGGGTCTTTGAAATTGTACCAAACTAAAAAATTACTTCCAGAACAGCATCAGGTGAATGTTTTTTTTATAATTGCAAGACATATGTTTATTATGAAACAACTTTAAGTCCAAAGTGTCGTCATGGATCTGTTGGAACGGAACAAAAGAACGGAACACGCAGCACTGAAAACTTGCCCGGCAAGTCAATTTGCTGTTTGTTTTGTTTGTCTCTTATATCGAATAGACTTTACCACGCAAGAGAAAAGAGAAATTTAGCACTAAAACTTTTTCAGCTAAAACAAACAATATTTTTGTTGAAGCATGAAATGTGCAACAAAATGGAGCAACAGTGACTTCAGTTCATGTCTGTTCTAATAGTTATTACAATTTCAATGGCACATTGTGTTATGCAACTGTTTTATTTCGTTCATGATAATGCAAGCAAATCGTGTTTTTATACATCATATACAACAACCAATGGGGAGATTGTTGGTTGCTAGCATCACACTGCAAAATAACTTGGCTCGTAAATTTGTCAACAAAGAAATCAAATATTCACAGATTCAACCAAAAAATCTCATAATTTCATCTAGCGAAAACGTAAAAAATAACTTTTGCGTTTCATAATCTCACTATTGTCACGTTTACCACTGAAACGCACAGATGGACTTTTGCGTTTCTCAGCATTTTCTGAGCGTTTACCGCTAAAACGCACGTAAGCGCTTTTGCGTTTCTGAGCGTTTTCTGAGCGTTTACCGCTAAAACGCACGTAAGCGCTTTTTCGTTTCTGAGCGTTCTCTGAGCGTTTGCCACTAAAACGCACATAAGCGCTTTTGCGTTTCTCAGCGTTTTCCGAGCGTTTCCCGCTGAAGCGCACGTAAGCGCTCTTTCGTTTCTCAGCGTCAACATTCTTGTCGACATCTGTGAAAGAAACAGGAAGGGTATGTTAAGAATTACAGTAAACTGTTTTTGTAATGTACCAATCCAGATACGCAGGGTTGATGCAATAACATCACACGCGAGCAAAATACATAATAGCACCACATTTGAACGTTTAATGAAGAATCTGATTGACAGGTTCTGATTGAGGGAGTGTAATTACAATTATGTGATACTATCTCAGATATTATGTTATGTAATAAATTATTTTGCGTACCATTTGCTTTATTCTGTTCGTCTAGCGTCACTGCCGAGCATATTTTCGAATCCGGCTGATCGGAGCAGAAACGTTGAAGCTCGTCATACGTCTGAAAAAAAATTAAAATTTTACTGAAAAATTGCATGTTCAAGCCAAGCCTGGCTGTCGTTGATCTCTGAAGTTGACTTTATTTATAAAATAATGTGAAATAGTTATATGAAAAACGAAAAACAAAAACATATTACGAGTTCAACATCAAACGATGTTGCGATGACCAATGAATCGAACGAGCACGCGACGACGATAAACAGCAGGTATTGTTTCATGATTTATCTATCTATCTATAATACTAAGATAGTAACTGTGTATGTAAGTCAGGTCAGGTCAGGTCCGTTCCGCTACGTTGATTGGCTATTAAAATTTACAAATTTGAACCAATTTTGCTATTTAAGTCATCATCAGCTGAATACTCATACTTCATTTTCTAATGACAATGCAACGTTCAAATCGTCATTCCACATGACTTTAGTCATCATGATGCCTTTTGCTCAAGAGCGACAACCAACAAGCGAGACAATCGCAAGAATTGCATGGACTCCATTGTAGACGATGGAGTTTTTTTCACAAAAAACGAGTTTTTAAAACAATCGCTTGCAAGTTAATCGCTCTTTTCACAAGGTAGACTTTTTACAAAACCGGTGTTTACAGCGAGTATTTAGAAAATCGTTGCCTTTTGCTTCATTTGTTTTTTATCATAGAAAATGCGTCACTTAGGATAGAAAAGCTACATAACAAACCAAAAGCGACCCTTTTACACAGTGGGTACTCAGAAACGTGTTGCTTTTTGTTGCACTCGATCAAAAATAACTGGCTTAGGTTAGGGTAAGCGGGGAAAGAAGTAAACATTCGAAACAAAAGCGGGAGCTTTGCTACGGGTATTCAGTAAAATGTTGCTGTTTTGTCATTTCCATTCTATCAAAAATCCTTGGCTAAGGTTAGGGTTAAAGGTAAGAGTAGTAAACATACTACACAAAAGTGGCCGTTTTGCAGCGAATTTCAGAAAAGTTTTGCATTTTTCGTCATTTAAACTTTAAAAGACGTGGCTTAGGTTAGATTAAGCGGCCAAAAGAAGCAACTTATCAAGACGAAAGTTGGCGTTTTGCAACAATTGTTCAGAAGTGTTGCCTTTTTGACATTTACACTCTAACAGGCCTGGCTTAGGTTAGGGTAAGCGGGTAAAAAACCATTACCAAGTCAAAAGCGGGCGCCAATGGGTATTTAAAAAAGTGTTGCCTATTCAGAAATGACAGCTGACTGAAGCAGGTTGCTTTTCTTAAACCTGTATCTTAAACTGAAACAAAAACTTAAACCGGTATCAGTTAATTGTTGCTAATCAAACGACATTGTTTTTTTAATTTTTTGAACAGGAATGGCGATTGAACAACATGTGACGACATTGAAAACCTAACCAAACAAGATTTATTTTTGAAACTTTGAGCGGGAATGGCTGTTAATTGCTGATCAAAGGAGAATGTTTTTTTGATACTTTAAACGGGAAAGGACAGTGGAATGCAAATTATTAGCAAAGAATGAAAGGACAAATAAGCGACATTGAAAAGCTAATAAATGCGAGAATTGATTTTGATACTTTAATAGGGAATGGCAGTGGTTTGTTGCTGATTAAAAAGATTGTTTTTCATATTTTGAATGGCAGTGCAGTTATGATTGTTAGATACAGTGTATCTGTTATTTCTTATGTGTCGCTTTGATTGATGCTGAAACAGCGAAAACCAAACCACACAGTAATCAGTGTTATGGTGAGTAAATCAGGTTACGATTGAATCGACAGCAATAAAATCAGCAAAAGCATGTTGCTTGACAAAAAAACACGGCTTAAACAACAAAAAATGCTGTGATTTTCAAAAAAAGTAGAAGCATCGACGGATACGATTGCTTTAAAAAGTGGGCGATCATTTCTGTGGTAAATCAACAACAGTCGGTTAAAGCAGCTCAAAATCAAAATGCAATGCATTTTGAGTCCGCGTCGTGGCAAGGTCAAAAGGGAAAACCAACTCAAAAATAATAGTTGTATTTATCAGCTAACCGTGCCGTAGGCACGGGTCAATTTGCTAGTTGCTTCTTATGTTGTGTTGAAAGAAACGTATGTTGTTGTTTTTTATATCTTTTGTAAAAAGACAAAAATATTGTTCCTGTTCTGTTCCTTTTGAGGTCTACAACAAAAGCTAAAAAACCAATACCAAAATCACGTTAACAAGTCTGGTCCGTATAAGATTTTGTTTGTCGGGCGCATATTTGCGTGCGCATAAATTCATTATTCAAGTGCCACCGCCATGCCATCGTATTTCAGCATATTGGAACCGACTTTCACAAACTTCACCAGATTTCCGGTCAAACACTTAGAAGAAGAGCCGAGTAGGGTTTTACATTACATAGAGGATTAAGAGCTCGGCTTAGTTCTTAATCTGCAGTCGAATATGTAATGCGGCCATACTTTTTAAGGGCCGTTCATACTGACGTATGCGCAGACGGCACGGCCCGTCACGTCACGTCAGGTCTCGTGTCATTGCATATTACCGATCCGGAGACGTGCCTTTGACGAACATCAGCATGCGTCAGTATGAAATGGCTTAACATAATCTAAAACCGACATATCCATAAATCGAGAGACGTTGGTTTGACTTTAGAAAAATCTGAGTCCGAGGATAGAAAACACCTTCACATTTTAATCAAGACCATCGACCAAAAATCCAACGTACATACTTTTCTGTTTTATCTCACGTATCAGATGACTAATCTTCAACTATCGGATGAAGCCTGAAAACTTAAGCAGTTAATGTAGAGTTACATAGTTAATTCTATGTATATATGCGTAAAAGCTTATTGTTGACCGACTTTTTGTAATTAAACGGCAGGAGGAGTTCTGGAGCGCGCAATTACCAACTCATCTGATATGTCTGCTTGTTACTTTGATGTGCAATACATAAAATTAAAAGTAAAAACCCTTTCCGGTAAGCCCTTTCAACCTCTGTGTTTCATTTAAGAAGATTGCCAAGCAGTTTTTATTTCATGCGTGTTTAGCGTTTCACACTTTTTCACGGAATCAAATCCAACGAATTAACACTGAGAAAAATTACTCAACGATTTGTCGATCAACAAACAAACGAAAGCCTCAACTTTGCTTTGGACCAGTGGTTACTGAACAAACGAGTAGTGACTAGTGAGTGGTTACAAACTGTTGAACATTTAACATGTTGGGCAATTTTTCTCACTACTAAATGAAATAAATTAAAACTAACAATAACACATTTAATCAAACAGCACCATACTTTGCTCGACCTCGTAACAACTCCTCGAACGATGCACAAAAAAAACAAAAAATCGCAAAAAAGTTGTTACGAATACAACTCTAAAATAAAGATTGAATGAAAGTCTATTCCACATGTACCGTATGTATGAAACAAAGAGAGCACATGTTTTGATTATCGATTTATTTTTTGCATCAAGAAAAAAACTAAGGTTTTATGTATGAAACGAATAATAATCAAGATTTAAATAAAATTAAATTAAAAAATTTAAAAAATTAAAGGTCCACCGGACAGGCCATCTCATACAGAAACAAAAGTTGACCAACAAACTGGCTAAAAACATGACAAGTTGAGTGATAAAAACGACAAACAAAGTATTCTGCTAAAAATGCTGACTACCAGTATGATTCGAGTCATGAAACGGATTATTCGACTGTGAAGGCGACGGAATTTTAGTTTGCTGCTGTCGAGGGGGCGAATCCAACCGCATGCCCGCCGTTACACTGGTCGGCTGCTGAAAAAGAAATTGCAGTTGTAAAAAAAAAATAATTGAAGAACAAGCAAGTTATTGTACTTCTGCACGGGACTGGCTCCGGATATTAGACAATGTTTTTGTAGACGGTTGCAAAAAATAGTTATCTTTTCATAACGCATTAGCGCACCAAGACCAAGCACTTGAGATCACGGAAATACCCGCAATGTACATTATTGAAATGTTACCCCCAAATCCAATTTGTTTCATTAGACGGACAGCTAGCGAAGAAAGCAGAAAGACAATTGCGTTCATGCGCAGTTCATTCAAATTGGCCAAAAACACGATAACAAAGACCAACACCGTCACCATTCCCCACGTCGTGCTTTTTCCTGTGACACCAAATATTTCGGTAAGTGTAAAATGAACAAAACTAGCGATTTTTCATTTCAAAAGTTTCAAAACAGCCTGTTGCAGTAGCGCCTTAATCGTTGTTCTACTTTGAAAAGGAAGGGACTTATGGGAGAAGGGGCAGGGTTCGGTTCACTAATGTCACTTGGGGGTGGGTCCACCAAAAAACAGTAATGCAGGTATTGTGGATTTATTCAAACATGTCCGGACTAAAATGACGTCATTTGCTTTAAAAACGCCCGGTTGTCAAAGTACAGGCACTAAAATGTCAGTTTGATGTGACTGATTCGAAATTCATCATTTGTTTACGGAAAGAAATCGGCTAAACGGAAAGTCTGGTTTGCTGTGAACGGCAAGCGCATGTTCGGCGGCACATGACGTCATTTCAGTGGGACACGTCTAAAAAATAGGTCATATTTATTTTTCACTTTGGAGTTGGGAATGGAATTTTAGGCTATTGTGGATTTATACAAACGTGTCCGGACTAAAATGACGTCATTTGCTTTAAAAACGCCCGTTTGTCAAAGTACAGGCACTAAAATGTCAGTTTGGTGGGACTGATTCGACATTCACCATTTGTTTACGGGAAGAAATTGGCTAAACGAAAAGTCTGGTTTGCTGTGAACGGCAAGAGCATGTGTTTGGCGGCACAAGACGTCATTTCAGTGGGACACGTTTAAAAAACTAGATCATGAAAAATAAATGAAATCGCACAAGATCAAATGGTCGTAGGGGAGGGGGGCAATGAGGCGTTATTCGTCAACCAACATTGAATGAACACTCATAGCCAACGCTCCAACATTAAGTCAACAGGCCGTTTTTACGGGTAACGGAAAAGAAAACTTACACAGGTCAGCCTGGCAATCTCCAGTATTTGGTCATGTACGAATAGTTTGGCTGTTGAAAGACATGATACACGGTTGTTGATTAGCGGCTAGTTGGAATAAATTCAAAATATCTTAGACAATGGTTGGTGTGTCGCTACTTGGAAGGAGACCCCAAACCCAAAATGCAAAGATCAACCTTCAAAAAAAACCGACGCGTAAACTAACCACGGACTCCGTTTGACTGAACGTGAACGCCGGATTGTGATTTCCGGACGTTTCGGCCATTTCGTAGGCGTCGCCGCCGTTTTCGATGTTTCCGTCCTGACCGTCGGCGCTCTGCAGCGCGCGTGCCTGCACCGTCTGCAGGATTGAAAAGCGGGGACACAGTTTTTAATTCAACATAGAACAAAAAGGTGGTTCGATTTGACTGAGATCAAAATGCATTTTTTCTCAATCAAAGTGAAATGATGAATCAGACACAATAAGGGTGATGGTGAACCTTAAACGGACAGATTTATTTTGTGATGCTTCATTTCGTTTCACTTTTGGCATTATTGGCAAGAAAAAGAGACAAAGAACTGCAAGCAAAAAGTGGTGCTGGTTTTGTTGTGACGAGGAAATTTATTTGAACAAAAAAAACAGCCCTACCTGAGGATATTCGGAGTCGAACATGTAGTCTTCCTCGCGCAGTCGCTGTCGAGAACGTTTTTGGGTGAACTAAAATTGTGTTTTGGTTGGCTGGTGTTTCGAGATCGGTGCTATTCTCGTTCCATTTTTTGCACACATGTTCTATCGAAAAAAATGTTTTATTGTGAAGCGCGACTCATCGCACAATACACGCTACCGTGGAAAAAATACTGTGTGTGATTAGGAGAAGAACGGCATTTCCTTATTCTGGTGTTTTTATTTTCGAAACACAAAAAGTGAAGTGGTCACTGAAAACACACACGCACTGAACAACGTTCACACGCATTCTTACCAATAACAGGATGGACGGCAAATTGCCGTGTCTTTGAAGCTATATCCAGGAAAGAAGGTGCATCATTTGAGCCAGAAAGGAAACAAAACAGAAAGCCGCCAGCGACAGATTAGGTATATTAAGAAAACTGTTTTTGTTTCTGCAGCATGGTTCTTGAAACTTGTCCCATTTTTTGCGGAAATGGAAATAACTGGAATTAAAGATTGAACGGGAATCGGGTTTGTTTGGTTGGTATAATCAATGTCGACGCCATCAAAGCCGATCCCAATGTTTTTTCAGTTAAAATTTCGCTTTTGTTCACGTGTGGCGAAAAAATATGACACGTTTATTAAAGCATACTACAATTCGCGTAAAGCTTGTTTATTTGAACTTGTCGCACTAGAGAACTGACATCATGTGCTCTGTCAAACATGCGCCTGTCATGCCGGACAACCCAGACTTTTATCAGTCCGGTTGATTCAGTCAAATTGTGGTGTATCCTAACCGCACAGGCGTTTTGAAAACAAATCACATCACTATATCGGGGTGCGACACGTTCGAATAAAGCCACAGTATGACCTATTTTTTAAACGTGTCCCGCTGAAATGACGTCATGTGCCGCCAAACATGCTCTTGCCGTTCACAGCAAACCAGACTTCCCGTTTAGCCGAATTCTTCCCGAAAACACATGGTGAATGTCGAATCAGTCACACCAAACTGACATTTTAGTGCTTGTACTTTGACAAACGGGCGTTTTTAAAGCAAATGACGTCATTTCAGTGCGGACACGTTTGAATAAAGCCAGAGTACCATGATGATTCCGGCGACGAGAACGCAGACGGCAAGCAGCGCGAGCGCGCACGCGATGCCGATCACGTAGCCACTGGGGCCGCCGCGTGACGCGCCCCGCTGCGAATCCGTCGACGTGTGCGAACTCATCAGCGTCGGACTTTTGCCTGCGTAGGTGGATGAGATGTGTGTCGAAACGATTGTAACTACGGTGTCGATGTTTGCGTGAAGTTTCCACAATTGGCAAGAAGGCTGTTTCTTTAGGTAACCAGCAAAGTATTTCTGTTTCAATAGGAAAAGAGCAGCAACGTATTATGTACAGGGTTGGGCGCGGAGTCGATTGTCGAAAAAGTCGCCATCGTCACAGTTCACGGCGTTATTTGCTGTGGAAACGTTTCAGGGGTGACATGTTAGCGGGGTTGAAAAAGTTCTTGACGATCTTCTTTTCTTCACACTCCCAATCTCTCGAGTCTCAAACAGCAAGCAATAGTGCTAGCTAAATTTTGTTTGATCCGTAAAAACAAGAAATACTGTTGTTTCACCTGCGATCAGCAAGCTGTTGTGGTACAGCTCGTACAGTCCGATTCGTTTCAAGTTGCGCGTGCCAGCGTAGAACTTGTTTGCGAGTTTCTCTCGGTCGACCGGCTCCTTTGCTTGCACGACGCCATCCACGATCACGCTGCCCGATCTGTCGAACACACATTTCCGATTGTTGTTTTTCTTCTCTATTTTTTCCCACTCATCTTTAATAAACCATATGCGTCTGGCAGAATATGGTTCGGCTGCTACAACAAACTGATCCCCCCTCCCCCTCTGCTGCAACAACCACAACACGCGTCATGTTGCGGCATCCGCACCCACGGGTCTACCACAACATCGCACGGCCGTGTGTAACACGCAAAACATAATATGAATGCTCACCGAAACTTTGTTATCGACGTGCTAACGTACTGCTCTCGAAGAATACTTCGGAAGATGCTGTCGACCTAATGGAAAAATTCAGTCATAATTGGTTGGTTTATTGGCAGACTGAAAAAACTCTATATTTTCTTTTTTTTTATTTTGGAAATGCGATTTTGGTTTTCTGGGAAACACCAACAGTGGTCAAAATCGACGAATGCATCGTCGTGTACTCCAGTGACGTCGGATCATTCAAACCATCCCTCCAAGTGTAGTTCACTTTCAACGACCACGTGATGTTGGCAACCACTGGCGCCGGCAGCAGCGTGATGGTCCTTATTGAAATGAAAATAAGTCGAACATATTGATTAAAAACAAAAACATTTGAGATCATTGATTTTTTGTTTGTGTTCGTCACAGAAACGCCGAATTGCACAACTAACGTTGTAACGCTTGTTGTTGACGTCGTTGTTGTTGTTGTTGTCGTCGTCGTCCTCGTCGTCGAAGAACTGGTTGAACTGGTGGTGCTGGAGCTGGAACTGGAACTGGACGACGCGGTTGCGCCAGTTGATTCGCTAGGAGCCATCGTCGTTGCAGTCGAGCTTTCCGAATCGTGTGTGGTAGCACTTTCTGTTGTGTTCGTGGTTTCATCGAAACCAGTCGTCCAACCCTCGGTGACGTCATTCGTCGTCTCTGTTAGTTCCGTTGTTGTTATTTCCACCGCTTCCGTGGTCATTTCTGCCATCTCGGTTGCATTATCGGTTCGGTCACTTTCGGACATCGTCGTTCTTGAGCTATCGAATAGTCCACTATCGGTCGTCGCCGTAAAATAGTCGGAAAAGTCCGTCATATTACCCGTAGTAACGTCCGTTGAGCGATTGTCAAAGTCATCTGTTGCGGGTCGATCGGTCACCTCCCCAGTACTGTTGTCGAAATCAGTCGCTGATGAAGTAGTCGACACAATCGGCTCCATTGTTGTCGCGCTGGAATCAAAGTCAGTTTCAGTCGCATCAGTGGTCATCTGATCGTCCGTTGACAAACTGGTGGTGTTGTCAAATTCTTCAGTGGAAGTGGTCGTCGGCATTTCCGTGGTCAACGTGGAATTGTCATCAGCAGGAATAGTGGAGTTCTGTGAATGGTCGGTGGTTTCGGAATAGCCAGCAGTTGCGCCCGATGGGGAGTCTGTGACTCCGGTCTCTTCCGCTGCGTCGGTCGTCAATGTGCCTGAGTAGTTTTTTTGTTTTAATAACAAACGAATGAAACAAAAACAAGTGACAAGCGACCTTTCAAACTGCAGAAAAAACTGACCGTTAGCAGCTTCAGTGAATGTGGTCGGCTCCGAATCCATCTCATCACTAGTTGTATCCGTCGAATTGTTTGGAGCAACTGTCAAGCCATCGGCAGTTGTGCTCGAATCCGCTGAAATGACAAGTTTGAATTTTGGTTTAAAAGGGTTTTACCAGATTCATAGAAGGAGAAAATTCTTCTGGTGTGAAACACTCACTCGTTTCAGTGCTGGCGTCCCAACTTCCGTCCGTCACCTCTGTTGCTTCTGTAACTGAAGACGTCACACCAGTGGATGTATCGGATAAGTCAGTTACATCCGTGGCAGCGGCCATGTCAGTTGGCAAGGCAGTAACTGGTTCAACAGTGAGGTCACGAGTTGACGTTTGATCAGCACTTGTGGTGGTGAATGATTGATCAGTCGATTCTTCAGTTACTAAGTTATTCGTGGAGCTATCTGTTGATTCCATTGCTGTTGTCAATAGTTCCAAACTTGTAGTAGCAGAAGAATCGGTCGATGCCAACGTGGTTGCTGAAAAAGACAGAAAAGAACTGAATTCTAGTCAACTAAAAAGAATAAGCTTTGCAGAAGACCCAAAACCATTTTAGCGCTGCAGAAAGAAAAGGTAAACAAAACGCTATTTCCATTTATGCGCCCATTTTTAAACCAGCCAACTGAACTCTTGCGGCTTTATCGTCAGTAAACGTTGCGCATGCAGCAAAATTAAAAAAACATTTGAATGGTAAACTGTAAGCGAATTCATTCCGAAGCAAAATCCGTGCTTCAGCCAAGACCCGAACAATCGGCAGACAGAGTGTGAATGCTTGGTTATGAGTACCTAACGTGTAGTCGTTAGTTTCCGTTGTTTCTTGGCTTGTGGTCCCTGTTGACTCTGATCTCTCCCAGTTGTCTGTTACTGAACTTGTCGCACCAGATGTCAAATTGTCAGTGCTGTCAGGTTCAGTTGTTGGTTGACTGGTGCTTCCTGTTGACGCTGCTTCCTCCCAGTTGTCTGTTACTGAACTTGTCGCACCAGATGTCAAATCGTCAGTGCTGTCAGGTTCAGTTGTTGGTTGACTGGTGCTTCCTGTTGATGCTGCTTCATCCCAGTTGTCTGTTAATGAACTTGTCGCACCAGATGTCACGTCGTCAGTGCTGCCATAATCAGTTGTTAGTCGACTGCTGCTTCCTGTTGACGCTGCTTCCTCCCAGTTGTCTGTTACTGAACTTGTCGCACCAGATGTCAAATCGTCAGTGCTGTCAGGTTCAGTTGTTGGTTGACTGGTGCTTCCTGTTGATGCTGCTTCCTCCCAGTTGTCTGTTAATGAACTTGTCGCACCAGATGTCACGTCGTCAGTGCTGCCATAATCAGTTGTTAGTCGACTGCTGCTTCCTGTTGACGCTGCTTCCTCCCAGTTGTCTGTTACTGAACTTGTCGCACCAGATGTCAAATCGTCAGTGCTGTCAGGTTCAGTTGTTGGTTGACTTCCGCTTCCTGTTGACGCTGCTTCCTCCCAGTTGTCTGTTACTGCACGTGTCGCACCAGATGTCAAATCGTCAGTGCTGCCAGGTTCACTTGTTGATTTACTGGTGCTTCCTGTTGACGCTGCTTCCTCCCAGTTGTCTGTTACTGAACTTGTCGCACCAGATGTCAAATCGTCAGTGCTGTCAGGTTCAGTTGTTGGTTGACTGGTGCTTCCTGTTGACGCTGCTTCCTCCCAGTTGTCTGTTACTGCACGTGTCGCACCAGATGTCAAATCGTCAGTGCTGCCAGGTTCAGTTGTTGATTTACTGGTGCTTCCTGTTGACGCTGCTTCCTCCCACTTGTCTGTTACTGAACTTGTCGCACCAGATGTCAAATCGTCAGTGCTGTCGGGTTCAGTTGTTGGTTGACTGGTGCTTCCTGTTGATGCTGCTTCCTCCCAGTTGTCTGTTAATGAACTTGTCGCACCAGATGTAGTGCTGCCATAATCAGTTGTTAGTCGACTGGTGCTTCCTGTTGACGCTGCTTCCTCCCAGTTGTCTGTTACTGAACTTGTCGCACCAGATGTCAAATCGTCAGTGCTGTCAGGTTCAGTTGTTGGTTGACTGGTGCTTCCTGTTGACGCTGCTTCCTCCCAGTTGTCTGTTACTGAACTTGTCGCACCAGATGTCAAATCGTCAGTGCTGCCAGGTTCAGTTGTTGATTTACTGGTGCTTCCTGTTGATGCTGCTTCCTCCCAGTTGTCTGTTAATGAACTTGTCGCACCAGATGTAGTGCTGCCATAATCAGTTGTTAGTCGACTGGTGCTTCCTGTTGACGCTGCTTCCTCCCAGTTGTCTGTTACTGAACTTGTCGCACCAGATGTCACGTCGTCAGTGCTGCCAGAATCAGTTGTTAGTCGACTGATGCTTCCTGTTGACGCTGCTTCTTCCCAGTTGTCTGTTACTGCACGTGTCGCACCAGATGACAAGTCGTCAGTGCTGCCAGGTTCCGTTGTTGGTTGACTGGTGCTTCCTGTTGACGCTGCTTCCTCCAAGTTGTCTGTTACTGAACTTGTTGCACCAGATGTCACGTCGTCAGTGCTGCCAGAATCAGTTGTTAGTCGACTGATGCTTCCTGTTGACGCTGCTTCTTCCCAGTTGTCTGTTACTGCACGTGTCGCACCAGATGACAAGTCGTCAGTGCTGCCAGGTTCAGTTGTTGGTTGACTGGTGCTTCCTGTTGACGCTGCTTCCTCCCAGTTGTCTGTTACTGCACGTGTCGCACCAGATGATAAGTCGTCAGTGCTGCCAGGTTCAGTTGTTGGTTGACTGGTGCTTACTGTTGATGCTGCTTCATCCCAGTTGTCTGTTACTGAACTTGTCGCACCAGATGTCAAATCGTCAGTGCTGTCAGGTTCAGTTGTTGGTTGACTGGTGCTTCCTGTTGACGCTGCTTCCTCCAAGTTGTCTGTTACTGAACTTGTCGCACCAGATGTCACGTCGTCAGTGCTGCCAGAATCAGTTGTTAGTCGACTGATGCTTCCTGTTGACGCTGCTTCTTCCCAGTTGTCTGTTACTGCACGTGTCGCACCAGATGACAAGTCGTCAGTGCTGCCAGGTTCAGTTGTTGGTTGACTGGTGCTTCCTGTTGACGCTGCTTCCTCCCAGTTGTCTGTTACTGCACGTGTCACACCAGATGTCAAATCGTCAGTGCTGCCAGGTTCAGTTGTTGATTTACTGGTGCTTCCTGTTGACGCTGCTTCCTCCCACTTGTCTGTTACTGAACTTGTCGCATCAGATGTCAAGCCGTCAGTGCTGCCAGAATCAGTTGTTGGTTGACTGGTGCTTTCTGTTGATGCTGCTTCCTCCCAGTTGCCAGTTACTGAACTTGTCGCACCAGATGACAAGTCGCCAGTGCTGCCAGGTTCAGTTGTCAGTTGACTGGTGCTTCCTGTTGACGCTGTTACCTCCAAGCTGTCTGTTAGTGAACTTGTCATACCGAATGTCAAGCCTTCAATACTGCCAGATTCAGTTGTTGGTTGACTGGTGCTTCCGATTGACGCGGATTCCTCCCAGGGGTTCGATTCTGAGCTTGTAACATGGATTGTGAACTCTTCAATACTGTCAGACTGAGTTGTTGGTTGACTGATTATGTCTGATGACGTTGATTCTATCCAGTTGTATGTCACCCCCAGTGCCGGAGCCTGTTGGGTCGAGCCCTGTTGGGTGGGATGTATTTCTGGCTCCCTTGGCATTGAGGTACGGTATTGATTTGTTTTTGGGTAATAGGTTGTAGTTTCTAAATTTTCTGTTGATGACACGACGCTTTCTTCAGCATTTTTTTCTGAAAGTGATCTGGCAAATTTATTTGTTAAAAAGCGTGGACCTATTTTTTTATTGGTTATTATGTTCTCGCAAAAACTTCTTTCCCAAAAAAGAAGTCCTAAATATTTCTTTTTACCGTTGTTTGAGTTCGTATCGATGGTTCCGTTTTTCGATTCTGTCACCTGCGTCGTTATCTCGTTGTCGTTGCCACTGTCATCAGTTTGCTCTAAGCCCGATGTTGTGCTTTGCGTAAAATCTTTTGTTGAATCACCAGGCGTTTCGAGCTGAAAGTGTGAATGTAAATTGATACGTTTTTTTATTTTGGATTCCCAGTTCTGCGGCTTTGATGGCAAACGCAAACCAACCTGGATGCCTGGTTGCCCAGTGAAACAAAAAAAAACACATAAAACATGTTTGAAACATGAAAACAATCACAGCGACCCGCTGAAAAGCCAAACGGACCAATGGTGCTGCCGACGTCAGCATTGCCAGTACATCAGCAGGAGGGTGCTCGATCGAGAGATCATCATCGATGTTGTCCGCTCCAGCAACGCGGCAAAGTAGCGCTGAAATGTGATGCAAGGTTTATATGATTAGCTATATAGTGGCGCATGGGGTGCAGTGGTTAGCAGCGCATATTCATTGCCTGTGATTTGAAACCCCCCGCGGTCATTCAAAAGCGTCTTGCATTGTATTCTTCATGAACCCATTTTCAATCACAACGGAAATATGCCTTCTCCGCAGTTTCATTCATGCTCTCGTACCATATTGACGCTTTTTTGAGTTTACAAGTTGGCAGCTGCGCAACTTCCGTACTTTGAAAAATGTGCTGTGAATGCAGTTATCGATGAAACGTACCGAAATTTGACTGAAGAATGGGCCAACGGAAAATAATCCGTTATCTTTGTGGTGATGCACAACTGTAGCCTACGTCACACACACAAACATGGGTGATCAATTTTATTTCAGACAACTGCCATCAATTGTACGAGCTTTTTACGCCATCGAAATATGTCTCTCTTCTCTCGTAGATTGTTGTGTGAAAATGAGTACGCAAGCACATCATTCTCTGCTTTTACATTTCCAAACTAAAAAAATCCATTTTGTAAAACATACAATTTTTACAACCATAATATAATGTACATGTATCTGTGTATGTATATACCACTTTACTCTAAATGACGTATATTTGTTAACAGTTGTACGCTGTACACACACCACACGCACAGGCTTTGTTATGTGCCATTTTTGGTTCCCACACAGCCATAGTTTTCAATGCTCACAAATGTTCGAACCAACGTTTCTCAATCTGCAAAACACGATTTTACGATGTTTACGTCAACAATTTTACACATTCCAAAAAGAAAGAGAAATGATGAATCGACAAATGACAAGTTTCTCAGATGAGGAAGATCAGCTCCAAGCTTATATGTGTTTCGAGTAAACAAATTGTTCAAACCAAACGTGAGCAAGCTTTACATATTTTCATATTGCTTGTGCGTGCACCTTTGCGGTTTCTACTCAATGATCCAGGAGGCGCAGCGGCTTTCGAAATTATCCGCAACAAATGTTACCATGGTGACACACCTTGTCTGTCATTGAAGTTGCAGCTTGAAGTTTCGTGTAACCTGGTATCGTTCGAAAACGCAAGTACTTTTGCTCACATGAATGAACATATCATAAAATACGTTGCTATATACAAAAAGTTGTTGCGCAAATAGATGTTCCGAAAGTTTTGAATATCAAGTACAAAATATCGATAACAAAAAAACGACTTTGCGTACTCACCAGCCGTAAGAAAAATAGTCACACCAAGCCGCGAACGCATTTTAAAATATAGCGGTGTCCTGTTTTCCACGGATAAGTTTCAGTTAGTTTAGTTCAGATTTGTTTTCGACACAATAACATTATTGATTCGACGCATGGCTGTCGTCGCAATAATCGGCCTTCCATACCGATTTTTTTCTTGCGTAATTCATCAACAAAGCGTCATTCCGGAACAGCAGACAAAGCAAGCTTCAACGTGCAGGTTTGGTTTGGTTAACTTTCTTCAGTTAACATTTTGCAGTGCTGACGCTATTAAAAGTAACAATGAAGATGCTGCGCCAAGCACTAGACGGACATAAAACATCACGACACGACGTATGGGCTCTTTGGAATTGCTGGAACAGCGGATAAATCAGCGAAAAGAAAACGGCAAATTCATAGGATACAACATGAAAACATGTACAAGCTATTACCAAAAACTTGATTTATTGTGCCAAAACGTATTCAATAACCGAATGAAACTAAAAATTCGCGCAAAACTACATGGCCGTTTATACAATGAAATCATGACAGTATCAGCTTACTCATCCAAGTACGGCGTGGATGGAGAAACGCTTTCGGCAGTGTATGGGTGTTTTGTTGTATAAACTTTTTTTATTTCAGTACCAAAGGTATTTTGGAGCACAGTGTAAATGTACAAAGGGTTTTTTGGCTTTTCAACATGTTATCGGCTAAACACTAAACAAAATACCTAGTGGTGAAAAGTAACGTTTTTTTGTAAACGATCAAATGTTTTTGTGAAATTTTGGGGAAAATGATTTATAAACGTCAAACCTGTGCATAAAAAATGTTTAGCTAACATGTATAAAAACCAACACTCCAATGTGAAACAGCGAACGTTTTGAAAAGTTTAATTGGACAATTGCTAGGCTGTTTTGTGGCTTGAAGAACAGGCAAAAGCTTTGGTTAGCGTAGGGCTGTGGCTGAACGGTATGATTTGTACCGTTGAATTGTTGTGACGAAAGATTGTGAAGTGACGAAATATAATCAGCAGTTTTTGAAAGCTTCACTGAAACATTACACATGCGAAAGATTACCGCGTGAATGAACCTATCAAAACACCAAAGAACAGATTCAAACGCGGTTACTAAGCTACAAGAGAACACTCTATGCACCCAAACAGAAAGGCGATGTGATATGGGACTCCATAAATACTAAAAGCTTGTTTTCTTTTTTTGGTTAACCGGTAATTTTGGACAATAAAAAGCTCAACTTTCAACAACTGGCATTCATAATTCAGTTGAAAAAACATTTCAACATGAATGTGTTTTTGCGTTAAAAAGTTGTGAAAACATTAATTCGAATTTCAAAATCCGCAGAATAAAAAGCTGCAGACGTGGAAAATTTTGACAAAAAGGACCAGACCGACTGAATTTTTATTCCACAATGCATCACAGTTTCATGAAATGGAAGTCAATGGAGAGTTGCATTAAAATATTTTTTATTGCAATATTCGTATTTCCTATTCCGGGAGTGGGACCCCATAGATATAGGAAGCAGTTAACCGAAGTGAAAGCATAATGTCAAAGCTTTGTTTGAACAGATGTGAGCAATGATAGAACTGCACTTGGTGACGTTTTTTTGTTTCACTCCATTGTGAAATTTCACACTTTTTCCCTGAAAATTTTCATAAAAACACACGGTTATCAATGGGAAAGAGATATACCCTTGCATGTATAACTTTCAAACATTAAAGCTACACGTTAAAACAGCAGCTAATTGCGTTTAGCTCGAATGCTAGCATGAAAGAAGCCTTATTATATGCGGCTGACTGTGTTTCCTTTGGCTTTACAAATAGCGACACGGGAGACGGCATGCGGTGGTGAACGTAAACTCAAAGTAAATCTGAATCTTTTATTTTGGTCACGAGACTCAATGCGCGCGTAAACAGTTTCATGCAAGACGCGGGAATTCAAAATTGACAAAGGTGATCCGAGTTCCCTGAATAGGGCCAAGTCACTTAGGCTGTTTTGAATTGCCACATACAGATTGAAACTATCTGATAGTTTTCCTTTCTACGTTTGCACACACACATTCAGTGGCAGAATGTAAAAAAATGATGATATCTGAGTTGCATAAAACGACGCAAAAAATGTGCACAATTAATGTAACGTTCGTATGATTGGCTACTACTAGTAATCCTTTAGTGCGGGGGTGAAGCGATTTGAGAGATAGCCAATCAGAAAGTGAATTTATGTTGTTTTGAAAAATTAATTAGTTCAACCGTTTCAACCAAAAAGTTTCAATAACAAAAACAATATTACCCAAGATTGTGGTTTTATCAGAATCAGAGAAAAACTAAGGATATAATGCAAAGCAATCAAAGAAGAAATGTTCATCATGAACTGATAGACGCACGTGTTTTTGGAACTTGAAACAATGGTCTGTTTTACAACAGAGATTAATCGTACAACCGTTAAGAGCATTTCCGTATTCGAACTTTGACGTTCGTATTCACCAATAAAAAATGACAAACTACCACCCGAAACAACGCACTTCCGTCTTTTCCGAACTAATAATTGAATAGTTTCATGACGCTTTGCAAGATTGACCTATCAAACCCGTTTTTTCTCGTTTACCGCATTGTCGCGTGCATCTACACAATAACCGGTCTTTATCAAAATGAATTCCGTTGTGAAACGGAAAAAATAATAGAGACCTGATGTAAGGCACTTTTTTTGTTCTTCGTCAGGCACTTGACATGCACTGTTTTACGGAAGTTTTCGGAGATTTTTTCTTATTTTCGCATGCATGTGTTTTTCAAGATCAATCAATATAATGATGAGTGGTTTCAGATAATATTTCCGTTGATTTTCTTCTATCACGCTTTCTTGTCACTTGACTTCAATTGTGCTGCTGTCTGTGCAAACGCAAATCAGGTCATAAAAACGTGATTTTTTAACGTAAAAAAACAAAAAAAGTTTTGTTACATGTATCTCCTGTCGACTCAGAAATCAGTTCGCTTAGAAAGTCCATGCGACACAAAGACATCACACTTTTATGCTTAATAAGCGGATATTGAACGCAATTTTCTGTCAAAGAAACCAACTTTAACAAAAGCAATTCTTGCAGGACACAATAGAAAACATATAAGACATGTCTGCATTCCAGACGAGAAGTGAATAAAGTGGCAGAGCAGGTGCTCTGATATTTAAAAAAAACTCAAATTTGCCACCTAATACAAAAGTTCTTGGTTTATGCAGAGAACCATTCTACAATTTGGTTGATTAGAAAAGGTGAAGTTTTACTTTATCAAGCCACAGTAAAACACACCAGTGGCACCCTGAACGGCTGATTAGCTTGATCGCATTTGCACGGCCAATCAGCGATCGAGCATCGACTGCAGGGGGGGGGTACAATTCCGGCCCGCTAATTCCGGCCTGAAGAGTTCCGGCCCGCTCATTCCGGCCCGAAGAATTCCGGCCCGAAGAATTCCGGCCCGGAGAATTCCGGCCCGAAGAATTCCGGCCCGGAGAATTCCGGCCCGAAGAATTTTCGCCAGCACGAACAATATTAAACCACGAAGTGATTTTTGGTAATCAAATATCGATTTTCACATGCTACAGTGTATTTTCAAACATGTTTGGAAATTGACTTTAATTGATGTTGTTAGTTGATTTTTTGAAAAGAGGAACCTTTTTCAAAATAATATATAAAAAAGACTTTCTTTAATCACGAGAACCAGGATTTGTGAACCATCGCTAATTAACTGATTTTTGTTTGTGCTGTTTTGTATCATTTCTGCACTATTTGATCTGCGTGATCATGCTGGCTAGTGGCTGGTTTGCATTTTCGTTATTTCAAGCGTGACTTTTTTCGGTGCTTCAAAAAATGTCTTTTTAGGCAAATTTCGATGGGTGGGTGTTAAGCAAATTTCGAGGGGGGAGCACTAATGCAGAAACACAAGTCATTATGTTGAACTTGCTAGAACAAAAATACAAGCCCAAGGTATTATTCTGCACGGCTAACAAATCTTCAAACTATCTGTATGAATTTATTTATTCACGTTGTGATTGTGAATATTTATTACCAATCGATATTTGATTACCAAAAATCACTCCATGGTTTAATATTATTCGTGCTGGCGAAAATTCGTCGGGCCGGAATTCTCCGGGCCGGAATTCTTCGGGCCGGAATTCTTCGGGCCGGAATTCTTCGGGCCGGAATTCTTCAGGCCGGAATTCTTCGGGCCGGAATGAGCGGGCCGGAATTCTTCGGGCCGGAATTTCGCGGGCCGGAATAGTACACGAGCCCGACTGCAGCAGCCAATTATAATCACATCGTGGTGTGTTCATTGCAGCATCAGACAAAGACGTCACAAAAACAATAAGAAAAATCCCACTAAAAACCAAGTACACACACTGAGAACGGTTATTCAAGATTTTTTCCAATATTTTCAACCGGAACATATCACGCAGGTTGGAACAAAATCATTGAGTAACATTCCTCAGCTGAACAATTGAAAATCAATCAATCAACCAACCAGCCAAGCAACCACACAATCAATCAACCATTCAACCAAGCAACCACTCAACAATCCACCAGTCAATCAATCAGTACCAAATCGCAAATCCCCTGAATCACAGATTCTCCGACTCGAACCAGTGTTTCGTGTTCTTGATGCGACGCGGCGTGCGCGGCGTCGACGACGGCGTCGTCTGGTTGGAGTCGTTCGTCGATGTGCTCCGACTGCTGTGCGAGCGCTGCACGCGCGACGAGATCGTGCAAGTGGCGGTGGTTGTGGCGGTGGCGGTCGTGCACGTGGACACGTTCGAGCCGGACCGATTCACGGCGGTCGACAGTGGTCGGCTGCTGCTACTGGCTGCTGAATCAGTCGACGGATGAGCGCCGGCGGAGGAACTGCTTGATGTGGTCGTTCTATGCAGGATAACAAAAAACTGGTTTTGATTTGAAAAGTGTTTTAGAAAGTTTGTTTTGTTGTTTTAGAAAATATATAAAAAATCACCACACAAATCAACAAATATTTGTGAAAATGACACGAAACAGTTGGAACGCTCAACAACCCCCGACAAAAAACTCTCCTAGCCGGCCACTCTCACCGGAGCGTCTGCGATTGCGCCAGCATCGGCTTCGCGTGACACGGTCCCATCAAAGTGGGCGGGGCAGCAGCAGCAGTGGCCGGCGCCACCCCGTGCGCGTGACCGTGAGCGTGATCGCCGCCGTGCGTCTGCGTGCCACCGAACGCAGCGTTCAGCTGTCGTTTCACGTCCTCCCACGTCAGACGGGCGTTCGTCCGTTGGTGGTGCTGGTCGATCCGGCGACGACACGGCAGCGTCGCCGCGTGCGACTGGGGGGTGCATGCGGATGCGGATGGGTGCGTCTGGAAAATAGGCATATTGAGAGAGCACTGGAGGGCACGAGATTATCGGTGGAAACGTTATTACTGCTTTATCATTGTGTTTTTGTTAAAGGTGCTGCGTATTAAAATAAATCTTGAATCCTGAAATGCATTTTTGAGGAATATCGCTTTGACGCTGGAAAAAGTGTGGTGGCTGGTGGGAGTGGAACGGTGGATACTCATTGATTCACCAAGGCTGGATTCGTGGAGCGAAATTTCGGTGATTTTTTGTGATGGGCATCGTTTTGAAGCTACACCATATTGTACGGTTACAACTGTAATATATGTGCTACGTTTGCCGTCTGGCATTTGAACATCAAGCATACTGATCGATTGATCGCAACTGAAACAATCGAAACGACATTTATTCTCATGTGAAGCTCCCAGCCAGCAGTGCAACGTGCCATCAACGGCCAATCAGCACAGTTCAATTCAAAAACACAACAAAATCCGCTAATGTCCTAACAAACTAATGGATTCTCATGCGTTGATCGATTGAATGCAACATCAAACAAAAATACTATACAAACCTGTCTCAAAGTGTTGAACGTACGAGGGGCAAAATTTGAGGTTGCCTGCACGGGGGCACGTCTTCGAATCAATGGGGGCGAATCAGGGGCCACAACAACAGCAGGTATTGCGCGAAACAGAACCGCACTGGGTAGGTTTTCTAAAAAAACAGAAAACAAAGATATCGTTAGATAGAACTGAATGCTCACTCCACTACACTACACAGACGCACCAGTAGCACCACTGTGTGTGAAACCTTTCCGACCAACAAAAAAGATAAAATATGGACGAAATTGAATTATTATCTCGTATAGTATCAGCAACGTCACCATTATTGTCGTCGCGGCTAGCCGCTTTCAGCGCGCAGTCGTGTTCGCCGGTTGACACGTCACTAATCGAGTGCTGCGCGCTGATTGGCTGGCCGTCCACTAGGTCGGACGGCAACGCCAGCGACGAGCGAGTGGAGCGACTGCTCACTTGCGACGCGACGTCCGATGGAATGCCGAGGCTGCTGACAGCGTGCGCCTGACCACGAATGTCATCATGTACCGTATTACCTCTAATAAACCCCCATGGGGGTTTATTTCTTCAGCGACTTCTGGGGGTGGGGGTTTATTTTTGGGGGGGGGGGCTTTATTTTTGGGGGGGGTTATTTGGAAACCATTTTTAGGAGTGGGCAAAATGGCAAAAATACCTTTCATGGCAGGAAGGAAGTCGCAGAAACTTCTACTCTACATAGAAATTTCCTTTTACAACAGCCTTTTGTAATGAAATTACCATTAACTCATCCATTTGGGGCCTTTGGTAGCACAATTTCATCATTTTCACTGCAACCAGCCACTGAATTCGCTGGGTATGTGTTTCAAACAGGTTTCAATAATCCCCCATGGGGGATTATTTTTGGGGAGGGATTATTTGGAAACTTGTCGAGGGGGTGGGGGTTTATTTTGGGGGGGCGGGTTTAATTTTGGGGGGGGTTTAATAGAGGTAATACGGTATATCTTTTCTTTAAGACCTGCGACTCAATGCGGTTGTGGACGTAAAAGGAAACTAGTTTCAATCTTTATGTGGCAATTCAAAGTTGCCTAAGTGACTCGGCCTTATGTAGGGGACTCGGATCCTTTTGCCAATTTTGAATTCCCGCGTCGTGCATGAGACTGCTTAACCATCTATGCGCGCATTGAGACGCGGGACCAAAATAAAAGATATTAGATACAGTCTCGATTTCTATATCGCATGCAGCTACAGTCGAACTCAATAACAAATCCAACTAGCCGATTGGTTGGTGATCTCGCAATGCATGCATTGCTATACAAGACGACCGCCCGCAATTAGCAGCAATTCGAGCACAGAATGTGTCAACCAATCAGCTAGTTGGATATGTTATTGAGTTAGACTGTAGAAACAATCTCTATTTCTACATCGCATGCAATTGGTTGATTGATTGCTTCACACCACACACCTCTCGTGGGTGGCCTGGTGGTAGCGCGGTCGACTCTTGTGTGTGCGTTCAGGGATCGAGCCCCACCGAGGAGTGTATAAGCACTTAATGACAGAGAAAACTCGATGGGCTGGGCGTCCCACTCGGCGGCGTTCTGTACGCTTTTCAGGGTTAGCACTGGCAAAAAAATCGCCTAAAATCCCCAACAACAACAACACACACACACCACTCGTGACGCATGCAGTCTGTTCAGGAAAACATCCGTCTCCACAGCACGCATGCATGCACGTGGTCAGCAACCAATCAGCGAATTGCATACCATATGGCATAGAAAGCGTGAAATCTTCAACGATGCAATATTCACCAACAGAACACAGGCACAATGTGCAACAGTAAAACGCTGTGCACAACTTCAGCACCCAGTGTAAGCCTTCTGCATTATGCTGCACAATTATGCCAACCAGGAATTCTTGGATGACACCGAAAAATTTTGATTTCGATGTCAGAAAAGACACCGAAAAAACCCTGTCGCAAACCGCAAACAGACAAAACGCAACCGCCGAACCAGCAACGTCTGTGCGTGCGCCGTCGGCTGCTTGTCGCTGAGTGACGCCGACGCGAGCGACGTTTCGTCTCGTGAACATTTGCGCTCCACACTGACCAGACTCAGTCCGCAGCCGGAGTCGACGCTCAACGACGATCGCTGACTCGGCAGCAGCAGCCAGGAGGCGGTCGCTTGATGTTGGTGCTGCTGCTGTTGATTGTGGTGTTGATGTGGTTGATGTTGATGATGATCGACGGTGAAGCGGCTCACCACGGACACCGGCGAGTAATCGGATTCGATGGTCGAGTTTGAAGTGGCCGCTAGGAACTTCGGCGGCAGAGGTGTCGCAATTCCGCCACTGGTCACCGTTTGATCCGTCCACTATAACAAAAAGGTGGATAAAATTGAGTTGGAGATTATTGCAATTTTGATAAAACTGCGACTGAATGCGTGCGCAGACAAAGAAAGGAAACTAGTTTTCATCTTTATGTGACAATTCAAAACAGCACAAGTGACTCGGCCCTATTCAGGGGACTCGGATCACTTTGCCAATTTTGAATTCGCGCGGCATGCATGAAACTGTTTACCTGTCTATGCGCGCATTGCGCCTCGGGACCAAAATAAAAGTATCATTGAACGTTTCAAGTCGGAGAGATCAGTTTTTGATTTAAAACTGGAACAACGTTGAAGTGTGATGTGATACGCGGGTCTGAAGAGTAGAAGTCTCGGAAAACTAAATCTGCTATTTTTCCCACTCCAAATGTGCTGCCTGATCACTGGCTCCTCAATCAGCCAATCAGCTTATCGCACACAAAACCACCCTACCCTGTATATTTTTTCAAATCCATGTGATCAAATTCAAATTGTACCCTGCCACTTTACCGCATTTGTGCATTTTACTATCCCCGATCCAACTCCATACAGACGTGACTTTCAACTTTTTTGCTCTTCCTGTCTGCCCTTTAATCCACGCGTATCCTACATTTCATCCTGGTGCATCAGTTCCCCAGAAGTTGCGCGGGCACTCCCAACGAAATAAAACCAACCACCCGAAAGGCAATGCAAATCTTGCAGCACAACTGAACAAACCACACCAATCTGTATGATCGTGTAAAATTCCATACGGTCTCATTCATACGGTCGCGTTGAAAATTTTGTAAAACTAACGAAAACTATTCCAAACACGAACTGTAGTAACAGTCATTCCAAGAATTTTTGACCATTGCAGATCTGAGCAGGCAGCTGTCAGATTTCAAACACGAACGTTACAGCACAGAAACGCTGAAATTTCACGCAGTTCAGTTTATAAAGAAACGGACAGTTTAACAATAATTACAACACCGTTGACCCGACATGTCGAGGTGCGAAAAATCCGCCACAAGTTTTCACACTTTCTGCAGTTTTCACATATTCTCATGGAATCTCTCTCACGATTGCAGACCTAATTTCACACCTTTCTCTGCGCAACATCACACAAAACTGTCAAAAAGTTTGATCTCATTTGTTTTTGTAGTACACACCAGAATTCAGGGTAGATTGTGTCAGGAAAGGCGTGCGTTAGATCGCGGCCCATTAGATCGCGGCCGAAGCATCGCGGCCGAAGTATCGCGGCCTGAAAGATCGCGGCCTGGACTATCGCGGCCTGAACGATCGCGGCCTGGACGATCGCGGCCTGGGACGATCGCGGCCTGGGATGATCGCGGCCTGGGATGATCGCGGCCTGGGACAATCGCGGCCTGGGATGATCGCGGCCTGGGACGATCGCGGCCTGGGGCGATCGCGGCCTGGCTTAGGCTTAGGCTCAGTTTTTAGCACGCTCTGTTTTTAGCAGAGCAGCACCAATGCAATTTTTGTTTTATTTAATAATAAGCACGCAGATCAAGAAAATTAAATGCGCTGCAAATTCCATTTTCAGATTTATTGCCAAAACAAATTACGTCGCCAAGCTATGGCGTGAAGATTGAAACGACCCATCATTCTCATTCATTCCTGCCTTGCCAGGTACCTTCGGTTCGTCTCTACAGGGTGTTTCAGAAGTAGTGGGTAGGTGTTTGACGTGTTATTTCTCGAGTTGTGTTGAACCCTATTGAATGAAATATTGTTCAGGAAGGCTCAACTAAGATTTGTGCTAAATTTCAAAGAAATTTATTCACCTGCGCACGAATGACAGAGCAAAACAAAAGTTTCAAAAATGGACCAGAAAATACCAGATCACGCGATACCACCGGTCAACAAAGGACAGCATTCAAAAGAAAACTTCGAAATGTGTATGGCGATAACAGCAAACATCAACAACAACGGCAACAGTGTCAACTCAATCAAATTGCTCAAAGTGAGCCTCAATGCATCGCTTGCACCTATCCGTCACAGCCAAAAACGCCTTCTCTAGCATAAAAAATGTCTACCACGTTCCAAAAACCGGCAAATATAAAAAAACTACAACAAACAAATCGGATTAAAAAAGATCTCGTATTCATTCATGCAACACGATTCGGCCGCATACAAGGTAATGTTTAACCCGGTGCCAAACCCCCAGTTGCGTGCTGAAATCAACGTTTTTTTTGTGTTTTGCTATGTTATTCGCGGGCAGGTTAATGAATTTTTCTTAAATTTTGCACAAATCTAAGGTGAACTTTCTTGATCAACTGACTAAAATTTCATTCAATATGGGTTAACACAAGTCGAGAAATAACGCGTCAAACACCTACCCACTACTTCTGAAACATCCTGTAGTCATTCACATGAGAGCTGTCGGGTCGGGTTGAGTCACTCACACGTAGAATTGTTAAACAAAAATTGAAATTTAAAAAAAATTAAATAAAAAACAAAAATGTCGATTTAAAAAATCGAAAGATTTTTCTCCAATACACTCTGAAAACCTCATTTTTTCCCTCTTTTTTTATTTTGTTTTGTTCTTTTCCGGGCCCCCCCCTCCCCTCCCCCTCCCCCCCCCCCCCCCCCCCCCGATCTCGCCGCGATAGTACATTTGCCGTCAGGAAAAAACAATTGCCTTCATAACACGACCAAAAGAAACGCAAAAATAACGAATAAACACACTAATAATCTGCCTTGTGGTAAATCAGTGCCGATGGCAAAAAAAAACATCGGAAAACCATCTGCACTCGAACACAGTCATCTGTGACTTTCTACAATGCGCATTCAACAACTTTTTTTAGCGGCGCATATCTAGTAAACGCTTAAAAACTGCGTTCACGAAAAAAAACAACACAAATGTTAGAAACATTGATGATTTTGGCATTCCTAGGAAAAAAAGCGAAAAAAAATCATGCGATTCCAGCTGAAAATTCATGAATGCATCTGCTGAACGTTATAATCCGCTAACGCCGGTAATTGCCGCGAACCAGCACGTAATTCGAAATGCAACCAATCAATCGGCAGTAATCGCCAATAGAATCTAAACCACAGCACAGTTTGGAAAATCAACTCACCTGCTGCGAGACGGACGAACGAACGGACACCGTCGACGGACTAGCCGGTCGATGCTGTTCACAGACTGTGCTGCTGGCGCTGCGAACGCCGAGGTATGAACGCATGTCCTGTGATCAGAGAGAACAGGTCGAGGTTGTCAAATTATTCAACATCAACACAACAATCAGCGAAACCGTTATGAGCAAACAAATGGTTTTTTCTTGCGAATCGGAGGTAAAAACGATTTTTTTTATTGGAAAATGGTTGTTATTACCATTGCCAACCTCAAGCGGCATTCATGAAACAGTATTTAGTGACGCATAGTATCAGTGTCAAAGCATTGCGATGCGGTCACTAAGTATTGCTTCATGAATGCCCCTTTAAAAATACTCATAACACACGTAATGTTGCATGTTCACAAGCAAAACACACACACACGACACGAATGAATGGCTTCATGTGCCAGTGTGTTTGTGCGACACACCACTGCGTTCATGACACCGAGCGTGCACGGTCTCCGGAGCACGCGTGTATTGTGGATTTATTCAAACGTATCCGGACTAAAATGACGTCATTTGCTTTACAAACGCCCGTTTGTCAAAGTACAGGCACTAAAATGTCAGTTTGGTGTGACTGATTCGACATTCACCATTTGTTTACGGGAAGAAATCGGCTAAACGGAAACTCTAGTTTGCTGTGAACGGCAAGCGCATGTTTGGCGGCACATGACGTCATTTCAGTGGGACACGTTTAAAAAAATAGGTTATACCTGCATCAGTTTCTCATGGGTCGCCCGGAGCACGTCGAGCTCCTGCACGCCCTGGCGGCACGCGGCCAGTCGATCGCGGAGGCGTTCCGCCTGCGAGGCGCCCGGATCGATTGGCTCTGAAGAAAAAAAACGGCATCGTTCGTCGGTTTCGCCCGGCGGTGTTCGCTTGTGTCGCTACGGATCTTTGATTTTGGTCGCGAGACTCAATGCGCGCATGAAATAGGTGAACAGTTTCATGCACAATGCGCGAATTCAAAACTGGCAAAATGGCCCGAGTCACTTAGGTAGTTTTGAGTTACCACATACAAATGTGAAACGAGTCTCCTTTCTACGTCTGCAAACACGTTTGAGTTGCAGAGCCCCAAAAATTGATAATACTCAGAAATGATAGGAAAAAATGACAGCGCATTAGGATATGAACATGAACCTGAAAACACGCTGGGTGGTCGGCATCCCAGGTAGTGAAATTTGGTGACCAATTTGGGTAACCAATTAGAAAACGAAAAGATTGCAAGTTACATGACTAGATGTTATAATAACAAAAAAATCCAACCCGCGTTCAGACTGCTGGAACTGCACGTTGGGTCGTCTAAAACAACCGTAGGCATTGCGCTCAGAGACATTTCGCAACCCCGTCTTTTACCACCGACACAAATTTTTCGCACGGTTCGGTCGTTTTTTTTCTGAAGATACAAAAAATGAGATTTCTCAAGACGACCAAGACAATTGAAAACGTGAGAATCGGTCACAATAAGAAGCGATGAATTCGCAGATTTCAATTCGTCTTTGAACCGGATTTAACTGAAAGCGACGCTGTGAAAAAAACGACCAAAAAAGATTAACCGATTCAGGAAAAACATGTTTCTTCGCAACAAATCGAAAACTGTATACAAAATACCCATTTTTCAAAAACAAAATCGTATCTACGTAACGTAACAATCAAGTGAAACTAAATTGTCTTCGCTACGTGGTGTGTTTACTGTTCGTACCATGCCACGCATAGCTCCTGGACGAAGATTTGTGTAAAACTGTATTATTAATGAAAGTGACCACCCAAAATGCCACCGAAACGTCGTTGCACTAGAAACATTTGTTACAGTTTCACATGATATTCACCAAAAACTTTAGCAATAATGCAGTACTCACTGAATGTTACAAAATTCTTCTTACGTCAATATTATAACGACTACCCCAATATAGCCCGAACATTGCTGCGTTTACTTACCGAACATTCTGAGAACCTTTACAACGCCTTCGCATCGAACTTTCACGTTAATGAATGCAGTTTTTGCGAAACTGTCCAAAATGCGTGGCGGCATTTATGATGCAAAAATGGTGACGCACGACTTTTTGAAACACGCGAATTCAAAATTACGAAATCATGGGCAAATACAACAATTTTTGGCGAACAAAACAAAAAAAGTGAAAACACCAACTTTCTGTCCAACTTCATCACGGTTTCTCAAAGTTGGTTTGAAAAAACCGACGTTGATGAAGTTGAGTGATACTGTACCCAGCCACGGTTGACTCAATCTTTGCACAATTCAAACCACAACACAATAAAATTGCACGTGGAATGCTTTCTCGTTTTCAGCCAGTGGTTTTCTATTTATTTGCAATTATTTCAAAACCTGCAACGTTCTTGAACTAAATTTCAACCAACTTGAACTAAAACGTCTGATTTTGACGTTGATTTAAACTGGATTTTAAAATATAAAAAAACATGACGAAATAATTTCAGCATATGGATGGAGCAAAATCGTCTGGCTCCAAAAACACGGTCATTTTTTGTAGCTTTTGGCCCTTTCGTTCCTCTTTTTTACTTTATTCAACATCAAATTTCGCAGTATTAATACAATGAAATTTCATAATTTTTACGATCAAAATTTTTCAGATTGATTAAATTTAACGAAGAGATGTTTTTTGGGACAAGCAAACGAACGGACCACTTCCCGACGAATTCTCACAAAAAGGTTCATACAGAAAATCGTACAAAAGCAACACAAGTTTTTAAGAAGAAACATCCCCGTTTGAAATTTCGAACATTTTAGTGATTCAAACTAAATTTTAGACGTAAAAAACAAATCAACACAAGTTTTTCAAAATTACAGCAAAAATATTACTAAAATATTACACCATGAGTTTGCACGCAAACTCGCAAGTTGAACAAGACAAAGAACAAATAAAACAGTAAAAAACCAAAAAAACGCAATATTTGAATTCATTCATTTGTTAAGAGGTGAAATTTTAAGAAATCAATCAAATTGCAAGGAGGTTGGTTCTCAAACCACAAATTTGCCATGCCGAGCTTTATGCGCCAAATGGTCAATTTTTGTTCGAAATTCTGATTTTAGTTGTTTTTTTTGGAACGATCAATTTTTCAGTTTGTGGGTGGGCTGCAGCCTGAAAAGAAAATCATATTGGTCAATTAATTTTTTTATTCAAATTTTTCTCCAAACTTTTAGCGCCAACATGGTTATTTTATGAAAGCATCCAACTTTGATTTTTTTCTTTTTTCAAGTTATCCAATAGCCACATGGAAAGCAATTTACTTTTTTGCCCTTACAGCGCGGTGTCTATTAGAGATCAGACAGTAGAGGTCTCGAGAGTCTCAAGACGATCTTTTTTCACATTCATTTTTGAGGTTTTCACAAACATACTCTCAATCAATTCCGGGCTTGTCTTTGTTTAAAAAGAGACCACATTCGATCGTGTCAAGACCCGCGAGTAGGGATGGAGCCGTCCCCCCCCCCAAAAAAACACCCCCCATCCCCCCCCCCAAACCCCCAATAACAAATCCCCCCTACTTCAAGTTACAATTTTTCGCTTTGTTTTCTCACATTTCATAGCGTTGTTTTAGTTTAGTGTTCTGTTCAATGGTAAATGGTTCACTGCTTTTGTCTTGAGTGGTAAACTTATGTGCAGCATCGTCCACTTTAAAAAACGTGGCTGCCAGCTTTTGGCCGACGTTGTTGATGAACAATAAATCAGCCATTTTCGTTGGTCATATTCAGTTAGCTGTCAAACAGTTGCTTTTTTGTGAGCCCCAGAACACCAGCGATTTTAGCGACGTGTGTTACCGTGGGTGTGCGGGGGTGCCGTGATCCCCGAAAACCCGATAAACCCCCCAACGACGAATCCACGAGACGACGAATCCATTTCAATGGTGTTGCCCGCCGTTTGCGCACTGAAGCAGCGCATCGAACAAGTCGATGCGAGTGGCATTGGTACGACGAAAAAAACGCTGCTGACCAGCATCGACACACGCTTCCGTGCGCTTTTCCACAACGAATCCAACATCATGGCCACGTACGTTGATCCGCGATTCAAGAATACTGCAGTCGTCTTCGAAAATGAAGGTCGCGATTCGTTGTGAACTACTTCACATTGCAAAGAAAATCTTGAAACGACCGAAGACGCCCACAAACTGCGACGATACATCCGAGATCGCGAACAACGACGATGACGAAAGTGAACGCGAGCCCGAACCAAAAAAGAAATCGACTGGCCTCTACGGAGGCATTGAGTTTCACGCTGCGCGACCGCGCTACCCGTCAGGTGAATCCAATCTTGAAGACGAACTGCGCGGCGAAATGAATACCGTATTACCCCCAATAAACCCCCATGGGGGATTAATACGTCAGCGACTTTTAGGGGTGGGGGTTTATTGGTGGGGGGGATTATTGGTGGGGGGGGGGGGTTTATTTACAAAAAAATTCTAGGGGTGGGGGTGCAAGAAAGTCGCAGAAACTTCTACTCTACATAGAAATTTCCTTTTATAACAGCCTTTTGTACTGAAATTACTATTAACTCACCCATTTGGGGGCCTTTGGTAGCACAATTTCATCATTTTCACTGCAACCAGCCACTGAATTCGCTGGGTATGTGTTTCAAACAGGTCTCCAATAATCCCCCATGGGGGATTATTTGTGGGGGGGATTATTCGGAAACTGGTCGGGGGGTGGGGGTTTATTGGTGGGGGGGATTAATGGTGGGGGGGTTTAATGGGGGTAATACGGTATGTACGAGTCGGATGATTTTATCGACGAACCGGACAAAAGTTATCTAATGCTAGACTTTTGGCGGCTGAACTCGTCTAAATACCCCAAACTATCGACAATCGCGCGCAGATACCTGGCATCGCCACCAACAGGCGTGGCAAGCGAACGAATGTTCTCTGAAGCCAGGCAGGTGTTTGTGTACAGCCGATCTCGTCTGTCAACTCAAAACGCCGAAAAGGTCATGTTTCTGAATGGAGTGTTGCCAGCACTTGATTATCCCTATGCGATGTGAATTTTGTCAATTGTTGTTGTAACTTTTGGTTGGTTCAAGTGCTGTGTCTTGCTGACTTTGTTTCTGTGTCTGTGCTGTTTTATGCTAAAAATGTGATGAAGAAGCGACGAAATGTGCGTAGATGTTTTTAGACATAAAAAAGCCATTCCGGTCCGGATTCCGGCAATTTTTGCCGGATCCGGCCCGGCCGGAATGGGCTTTTGCCGGATCCGGCCCGGATTCCGGCAAATTTGCCGGATCCATCCCTACCCGCGAGAAAGATACCGTACTCTGTGTGTATTTTGAGGCAAACTATTCACATTCGACATTGGAAATTCAATTCAAATAAAAAAATCAATTCCAACCTGTTCAGTAGGGCGCCGCACGACGCGGCCCACCGCGGCCCCGGAACATTTTACCGCCAGAGCCGTTTGCTAAAAGTGGAAAGTGAGCGTTTGTTGTCAAAATAGTTCGCTTGTTTAACGAATGTCATGCATTCGGGTTACGGTTGGATCGGATCAGGCGTTACTCATTTGACAACCACCACCAAACTTTCAGATTCACTGCCTTTTCGAAAGTTTCGCAAGCGAAACCAGTAGAAATCAAAAATAACGTTAGAGTACTAGCTTCCCCTCCGTTATGAGACAAAGCGGGGGAGGGGGGGGGCTGAAAGGGAGGGAAGCGCATTGGCTAACGAGTCACGGGACGCTCAGGCGTCCATGAAGGGGGTGGGGGGGGGGGCTATGCAGGGTGTTGGGTGGAGCTGTTTGTACACTGATTCTCACTGATAATGAGACAAGAAATAACGGGACAAAATGAAACTCACACGAGCCACGTCCGCGGTAGCCGCCTGAGCTGCCGAGCCTGCAGATTCAAAAGAACAATAGGCAAAACGAAACTTTTAAATCATGCGCAACGCTGCGCTGCTCGTGGTCCTGCCAAGCTTGATGCCGATAATCAAGGGTGCCCGTACCAGCAAACCAAATCCCGCAGACTCAAAAATTTTTAGCGAACAAATCGCATGAGTTTGTTAGTTCTGACCGATATAACTGTGTCTAAAATCTATTCGATTTTCTCCAAAGCTACAAATCCGACGACTGCTTATCGTTATTCATCTCATCTTCAGAAAAGAAATCAAATATAAATTTACAAAAAAACCGAAAAAAAACTCATTACGTGTCAAAACCACCAAAATCGCCACCAGAACCGCCACCCCGGCCGCCGCGATAACCGCCACTGAAACATAAAAAAAGTTTCTGGAACAATCTCTGACAACTTTATAGTGTCCTCCGTGTGTCAAACAAAGCCAAACATTTATTTGAACGTGGCCGACCGAAATGCGCAATTTGTTCCACAGAACGCTCAAGTCATTTGAATGTCACTTTGCACGTATTTTTTCTCACTTGAACAAATAGATCACACCGGAAACTGAACGTCCCGTATAATCGGCGGTGCCCAAGGTTTTCGAGCACACATGACGTCATTCAATACCGAGCTCAGAAACAAAAACTGTCGCTATACCAACAACAACAACAACAACAACAACAACAACAACAACAACAACAACAACAACAACAACAACCGTTTTAGCGAATAAAGTGCGCCAATTTACCGTCCACCGCCCGTCTGCGGTTTCCGATCGTCCTCGTCGTCGTCGTCGCCGTCATCGCCAAACGATCCACCACCGCCGCCGCCGCCCTGTGCGCCGCCGCCAGGCCCCCGGACCGGGTACGTCTTCTGGCCGAGCTCATTCATCTGCTGCGCGATCTCATCGTCTTTCACCTGAGCAATGAAGTTCTGTTTGTGCATTCATGGACTTAGTTTATTCTTGCGTTGAAAACGGAGTGAGAGAGTGTGGATTAGTGGAAGCTTTTCGTCAGACGCGCACGGTACTTCTTCCATAATACAATCATAATTCCATTTTCACCGTTTTGTTTTTTTGACCGTTCAACTGTGTTTGTTTGCGTCGGCTTGAATATTCTACTCAGTCAGAACCAAAATCAAATAAAAACCATTCTGATGTCCGAGTAAACGGGTTGGAGTCTCTGTCTGCGTTTTATCTGACTAAAACGCGAGTAAGATGCAGGGAAGTTAGAACGCTAAATCAAGGCGAAACCTTGCCCCCCCCCGAACCGGTTGCAGAATGTGCGCGAGCGTTTCCAGAGCACTAGCGAAACGTTGATATGCGACAATGGCTGGAGCGAGTGTCTCGATGCGCACGTGCAACGGCTCACCGAAGTGCGCGTACTGCGGATCGCCCGATGCGAACAATTCGCGCTCCTGAAAATACCCCGGACGCTGTGAGCTCTATGGAAATTCGGACGCTACTTCATGCTGTCTCAATAGTTTTATCGGAGCATCCTGCAGTCTTGCGAAAGCAAATGAATGAATGGACACAATACACGGAGTGCTCTGTTGTTATTTCAAAAAACACGAAATTTTCGAACACACACTGATTGTGCGGCGTCAGCTGCATATATGCACAAACCAATCAGCTCGGCGCGTATCTGCTTTCAATCAAACCTAACTCAACCAATCACCTTAGCGGCATCGCGCGTCGATCCCGAGCCCTGAACGTAGAAATGACACTTGTAGTTCTTCGCCAGACCCTGGAGCGTTTTGCCGCCCGGTCCGAGAAGTTTGCCGACGAAGTTGAACTGAAAAACAAGAACAGAGAAAAGGACGAATGAACTGAAAAAACAACAAATCTCAAAACGGATACAACAGCCAATGGGAAAGCGCGAATCTGTTTTCAGTGTTACGCAAACTGTTACGCAACGCAAACAACGCAAACGTTACGTTGATTCACTTACTTTCGGATATCTGTGTGATGGTACGAGCACTTTCTTCGACAGCTTCACCGGTTTTTCCACGTCAACCTCAATATAGTCCAATTCGCCTCCCTCTTCCAGGCGAATGCGCTCTGGAAGGTTTTTACTGTGCGTGCAGTTTCTGGTTTTGAGCAACGAAGATTGGTGGCCGTAAAAGGAGAAATCAAAAGAGTCAGGATCAACAGCATCACAAACGAGTCAACGACAAGGTGTGCTTGCTGTTTGTTGGTTCACTGGGGTTTTTTGGTTGTTTTGTTAAGTGTATCACATGTGTTTTCTTAAGTGATTCTTTTCAAGTCTGTGACACCGATCGTTGCCAACACGAGTCCAAACGGTGTCGGCGTACAACGAATAATTGGCGAACACGCCCAACAGATCTACCAAATATTTGATTGTATTTGTATAAATTCTTAAAAAAGTGATTTTTTTATGATTTTTGATCAGATTGGTTCCTAATCCTAAACCTAATCTCTTCCTAAGACAAGTCTTTTTGATAAGGTAAAAACGATCAATTCAGTTTTTGCTTATTTCTGTCCGTGTTATAGAGGAGGAGCCCTGGAACTGCAGATGCAGCGGTTTTAATAATGATGCATTACGCTCTGGAAGCAACAAAGCTTCTACGCAATAAACAAACAACAACACAGCACAGCAGCGAGTGTCGTGACACGATACGACCAACAAAACAGTCAACAGCAGTCAACAGTATCGTATCTGATAGAATTGTGAACATGCACCAGAAAATTTCAGCGCCGGCCCAACCATTTGCCAGTAAACGCATTTGCAAATCGGTTTGAAACAACAAAAAAAAGATCAAGTTACAAAAAAAATTTCAGCGAAGGCCCACCGTTTGCCAGTAAGCGACGTGCGTGCCGCATCGTTTCATTGCCCAACAATTGTGCCTCCTCCATTTTCAGCTCCTCAACCACCATCGAGTATTCGTCGACTTCCGCTAACGGCGACACCATCTGAGAGTGATGGGCATGGACAAATGAACTTTGTTTTGACAAAACTGTGGCCGCCAAAAAAATTGCGAACATTAATTTTATCACGGCTTCACGTGAGCTTTAGAATTTCCACCCAAATACAATGTAGATGAACACAACACCATTTGGGTGGGGTGGGGTGAGGGACAACAATTTAGAACCTTGTGGCATTCGGGATTTCGATTGAACCGCCTTTGGGTGAGCTGAGCAACGAACAAAAACACGCCGAAAACTGGGAACAAACCACAAGAGAAATAAATCGAAGAAGATGTACCTCCATCCAAGTGCAAATTGCCTGTCATGATCAAAAGCCTCGACTGAGTCAACGTACCTGCCAATCGCCGCCTCCGCCTGGGCCCGCCCCGTATCCATAGGCGCCGCCGCCGCCCCCACCACGGCCGTATCCCATTGGCGCGTCTCCTGTAGCGCCCAACGCCGCCATGCCACCCATGAAGCCATAACCACCGCCGCCACCGCGGCTGCCGCCACGTCCGATTCCGCGACCGCGTGCTGCCATTGCTTTCGTTTTTCGTTTTATTCTGCTAAAAAAAACGTTGAAAACCAGCAGTAAAAACGGCAAAATCATGTTTGAATTGCGCAAAAAGGCCGGATAAATACACATGTTGGTTGTTGGTTGACTCAAATAAAAAAAATTCTTGGTTTTGGGCCCTTGACAAAAGTACGGAGATTTTACGGAGCACCAGTAGCGAAAGCGGGACCTCGGGTGATCACTGTACCCCCCCCCCCACCCCCCCCATCTCGACCCCTGCTAGGCCGCCCCCCAGATGAAAGAGAACCACCATGCGATGCAACGGCTGGCCCCCCCAACTAGGGTTGTTAAAAAAAACAAAAATCGTCATTTTTGTTTTTTTTTTAAATTTTTTTTTTTTAAAAAAATTTCAAAAATCAAAGTTGTGCTAAATCAATCAGGGAGTCCGAAGAACCACATATGATATGCAAGCGCCTCCCGAATGACTCCCGTATGGCGGAACTTTGCAGATTTTGTTTTGGTGACCTCAATTACCCCTTTTCCAAACCGTCACCATGCCTCTTCTTGTGTTTTGACCCCCAAAACGTCACTAATTGTCCCCAGCTAAGCTAATGCTGAAGTGAAGACAAACATACCGCCTTGAAATTCGATCAATTCTTCTGATGGTGTCGCGACGACACGACACGAAGCAGCAACCAGACAACGTAGCGCTTGCAAACGGAGCAGCGAGCACAATCGGACGCTCTGCGAGGCGAATCGTCACCTTATCTGCATCGGAAATGGTAGGCTAAGCTTTGGGACGCTCAAAAACTTCATCGCAGATGTTGTCGAAGCCTAAAATCAGTCGGTAAAACGGCCCAAAATCGACTGCTAAAGGTTTTACGAGGTATAATCAAAGAAAATTTTTGTTGAACTTTCGAAAAATTGTGCCAAAATTGAGGTTTTCAGAGCATATTAGAGGAAAATTTTTCGAATTTTTTTTTTAAAAAAAAAAATCGGCATTTTTGTTTTTTTTTAATCACTTTTTTTTTTAAAAAAAAATTTTCATTTTTGTTTAACAACCCTACCCCCAACACCACCTATGGGGTACACGTTCACCCCCCCCCAAAGTCACATGCCACCCCCCCGCCCCCCCCTGCGGCGGCGGCCCCCCCAATTTTCTGGTTGGCCTACATAGGGAAAGAAATATTTTGTATTAAATACTAAACAGCAAAAAGAAAACAAGAGCGTGAATTATAAGCAATCACGCTTTAAAAACAGAAATATACATTTTAAAAAGGTGTGGCAGCCAAATTCATTTAGTTTTTCAACCAAAGAGAGAAACTGCAATTCCTCGTTGCAACTTCTTGAATTAAGGAACCCAGTGAGAAAACTGAAGCGACGCCATTCGTGTGCTTTCGACCGACCCAATGGCGAAAGGCTGCCTTGATTGGTTGACCCAGAAAAACAAATAAGTGACACGGTGATTGGTTGCGCGTTGCACAAGACCATGATTGGTTGATTTGTTGATCGTGATGATAAACAGAGATTTTAAAAGAAGATCGATTGGTTGATCGCACCCTGATTGGCTTGCCCAGAAAAAGAAATGAAAACGAGTCGGGCACGCTGATTTGGAGGTTGCAGCAGGCTACAACGACGAACAATTTCTGGACGCACCTTCGATCGGTTGTTCAAAACTTTATCATTTAAAATTTTGTGACAGCCAAACTCACTCGTGGCACAATCCAGACGGGCAGGAATCGCAGACGGAAATCAAAGGATCTCTGAACTGAACAAACGGAACGGCACAAGAGACAAGAACATATCACTGAAAAGTGATTTTAGCCGATTTTCATATATCAGTCAATCAACCAATCAAGTTTATTTGTATGCCTCACCACGTCAAACAGAACAGAACACATCGTCAATTTTTTTGCTTGCACTATGGCAGAGGGAACAGACAGACAGACACAGAGCTCACCTCACAGCCTTTGGAACAATCAAAAACTGGTGAATGGAATCAGTTCATCGTTCTGGTTTGTTTTCTGATCCATTTCCTGCATCGACAAGTTTTACAGATGGGTTCCCGACACTTCTCAACAGTTGAATAGATGCGTGCGTGTGCAGCCGCTGCACCCGTACCAGTGGAATGGATTTTTGATGAAGATGCATGTGCATTTCTTTCATAATGTAGCACTCCGCAATTTTCTAGCTATCCAATCTATCTATCTAGAAAATTTGCTCCAGCTATCTATATCGGCCCCTCCCCCCAACGTCAACCCCTCGGCTCTGGAACAACTATGGTGTTTTGAAAAAAAAATTTTTTTTATTTTTTTTTCGTTTTTTTTTAAATTTGGATTTTTTTTTCAAACTTAAAAAAAATTTGAAAAATTTTTCTTCTACTTTGCTCTGAAAATTCGATTTATGGCATAATTTTTTGAAAGTTCAAACCAAATTTTCTTCCCAACTTCTTTGTGTGCTTAGGTACATGTCATTATTTGGTCATTTTGACCGACGTACTCCATGTTTTTCGATTTGGATGACTTCTAGAGTCAATTTTTAGCGTTGAAATGACTTAACTGAATTGAAATATCGTTTCAGAAATCGTTTTCTTGCAACTTAGAACATGTTTTTTCAGTCGGTAGGCCATGAGATGAACATGATATCTTGTTGATTGGCGTACGTTATAGGTCTACAATGGAGTTGTGCGATATATTGTTAAACAATTGGAGCGGGGATGTTGGTTAATACCACATCACACGACCGTTTTTCAGATACCCGATAACATGGCCACATGTTAAAACTTGCGTGCTGAGCTAAACTAACGTGTTAAACTTGCGTCTGTCAGCATAGTTGTTCTAGGGGGGGGGGCCTGGGGGGGCCGCCCCCCCAAAAAATTTTCGAATCTATCTCCATGAAACAGGTTTTTTTGGCTCAGCTATTATCTATCTAAAAAAAATTCTCAGCCAGCTATCTATCTGAAAATTTTTGTCTTCGAAGACATAAAATGAGTCAATTTTTGACCAAAATTGACCATTTTTGCTCGTAATCCTTGAAAATTTCGCTAATTTTAGGTAAAATACGCGTTTATACTTGATTTTTGGTGTATTTTTAGCATTATTTTGCTGTTTTTATAGCTTTTTAGCGTTTTAGCTATCTATCTATCAAATTTCAAAATTTTGACCGCCCCCCCCCCAAAGTCACATGGCCCCCCCCGCGGCCCCCCCCAAAATTTTCCAGCTATCTATCTATCTGGAAAATTTGCTCCAGCTATCTATATCGGCCCCCCCCAACCCCTCGGCTCTGGAACAACTATGTCTGTCAGTTGCCCGCAACGTGATCGCGAAATCATGGTACGTGTTTTCGATACGATGATTTGAAGAGTGGGCTCTCGCCATGTGGCAGATAGCATAGCTGGTTGAACCTGAAAGTAAGTGTCTTGGGGGGGGGGGGCGACCGGGTCGACAGGGGTTGCCGACTTAGCTACAGCAAACAGGAATTTTTGAACACAGTCAAATTTTGGTAATTTTCTAAAGAGGAACAACTAAGAACGGTTCAATATTCAAGTACACGTCGAAAATTGTCCTGTTTTACTGTTGAAAATGCAACTTTCCCTCTATGAAATGGACATAATTTCAATAAAACACGATTTTCGCTCTTATAGTTTTCCGGATCGTTCTGAAAATAGTCTAGATGAACTCAGCTCGACGAGACGCTTCGAACAAACCTAACTTGTAAAAAAAAAATTTTTTTAAATTTTTTTTTTAATTTAAAAAAAAATCCGGATTTTTTTCCCCCCTAACCCTAGGTGTACCCCCCCTCTCGAATTTGGGGGGGGCCAGACCCCCCCCTCAGTAGCGAAAGCGGGACCTCGGGTGAGGGGGGGTGTTTGCCTAATTTTAGAGGGGGGGGTCAGGTGCCTTCTCGGTGAGGGGGGGGGGGGGTGCACGGGCAGCAAATTTTCCTGAGGGGGGGGGGGTGCACTGGCAGAAAAATTTCGTGAGGGGGGGGTGCACGGGATCGCACGGGTAATACCAAATTTTTGCCTTAGAAAAACACAGAAATTCTTGTAAAATACAGAATATTTTGTGCAAACAAGCTGCTTGTTTGGTCAGAAACAACAAAATCTATGCAGGGACAGACACAAACGTCAAGAAAAATGCAAAAATTACGGTATTTTTGGAAAAAATTGAGATGAGCTTGACCACCGTGAGGGGGG